>SJYC01073843.1:20-29198 GCA_006408675.1 Madoqua kirkii
GTGCAGGAAGATGAGGTCTGTCGGAAATCGGGCGGTGGGAGGAGCAGCTCCAGAGGACCCATGTGGAATTGAGTCAGTTATCCATGGGCCTTTGTTCTGCCTTGAAGGGGCGTGCGATAAGAAGCTGGGGTTTCAGTACAATTTTCGACCATTCTCAAGAACCACCACCACTGCCTGTTGATAGTAGGCTTTCAGGAACACTTCCAAGGCAAACACATGTAGCTTGCCCTGGACAAGAGGCTGAAGAATGATCTCCGCTCTCAGTCATTTTTTATATTTGCCAAACCGAGGGATTCTTAGGGCCTGAGTGTCCCAGGACAGATGGGGACCCCGACAGCAGCGTGGGAGGTGGCCCTGCAGCTGGGCGGAAGCCCAGGCTCGCGTGGAGGGTTTGCGTTAATTAAGGGTTGGATGAAGGACCCTGGGAGCTTCTTAAGGAAGCTCCATGGGGTGGTTTGGGGTGGGCTGAGCACACAGGTTGAAACTCTGGAGCGGGCAAAAGCTGATGGCCGTCCAGCTGGCACTGTGGTTCCCTAGTGGAAGCAGGTGTTAGCAGAAAACCCCTATGATGGCAGCACAGGGAACACAGGCAGCAGGAGACACAGCCAGAGACAGAGATGGGGGAGGCTGGGGAGCGCCTCCTGGAGGAGAGCCCTGAGGCCCCCCCAGCTGGGACGGCAGAACACACAAAGGGAAGCTGAGGACTTCTGTTTCTGAGAATATTTTTTTTTATCCTAGAATATGGTAAAATATTGTAGGAAATTTCGCTTGGTGAGATGTAGAACCTAATATTTCATTTGGGTTTCCTTAGCCTGAAGTGTGTTGTCTCCTTTTCTAAGTGGATTAAACACTTGCCGTACACCCAGTTGCGGTTGTTTAGTTGCTGAGGCATAATCCGACTCTTTGCGACCCCACGGACTATAGCCCACCAGGCTCCTCCGTCCATGGGATTTCCCAGGCAAGAATGCTGGAGTGGGGTGCCATTTCCTTCTCCAATGTACCAGTAGGAGGAGGGTTAAATAAGATTCCTTTTTACAAAAAGGCAGTAGGTAGAATTGCGGGAAGCACATAAAACTGCCTTTGAATTCAGTTCCAGCCCTTGGTGACTGTTTAACAGTAAAATATTAAGTTACTTACACTTTTAGGAAACAATTTCTTCAACAATGGAATGGGGGGAAATAACTTTGTGTATTTATTAAAATAGTTTATTTACTTAAAAAATAGTGTTAATTAACAGCGATTACCATTTTTATTGCCATTGTGATGAGTGACAACTACCACCTTCGAGGAGCTGGTGACTAAGTGCGAGTCTTACAAATTATGCACTTTCCAGAGAAAATGAGCATTAACCCACATTCTGGCTGGAAGCGTCTTGGATGCCAGACTGTAATTAACTTCAATGTTTACCACTTACCAGCCTTGAGGTCTGCCTGTTTCTGAGGAAGATTTTTAGGAATTCAAGAAGAGAAGAAGTTAGAATAAGTTATATGGAGTTTGCATTTTTGAAATCTTCAACCTGCACAGCTAACTGGCATAAAAGCCCTACATGCTTCTGAAGAATTTTCAGAGCAGCTTAAATGAATGACGACCCTAGTGGCCAGGGATGCCAGCAGAATACTGAGCAAGCTGTGATTTATTCAGCTTCTCAGTTGATGAATCAGATGGTTCTAACATTGGTTTATACTTTTTATATCAGATTCATTTATTCAGGGAGTTTCAAAAGGTGAAAGGCAAACCGCGCGCTATACCAACAGCGTGTGGCTTCTCCTACCTGCCTGCGCCTCTGAGATGCTCTCCGCCCTAACCCCTGCTGATCCTTCTTTAGAGGACGCAGCCCCACATCCTGGTGCTGATCTGAATGTGGAATGAGACTCACCTGGAAATCTCCGGAGGGTTTTCAAATTCTCTTTCTTCTCTTTAGTCCCCAAGTAGGAAAGGAAGAATATTCCCCCCTCCCAGCACTGCTACCCCAATCCACTTTCCACCTGACATTAGGCCAAAAGAAAAGAAAAATACCTGATTGAATTTCTTTTCAAATTTTGCAAATGCACCTAAATAATTGGTCTGTCTGGGCATTGCCTATAAATATATTACAACTGGGGCAAAGAAAAGAACTGCTACATCCTCTGTTAAGCCGTCTGGGACTGTTAAGCTCAACTCATCTTTACCCAGGCTTTTTTCCTTGACCTCTCTTTCCTTACTGTGAAACCGAGAAGGACCCTGTGGGGCTCCTGGCCACGGAAACTTTTATGTGTCCCCCATTTCTTGTATGGAACAGACTCCAGCCTCCATGACCTTCCCTGAGTTCCCAAGGGCAGATTCGAACAGTTGCTAATCACGGAAGGGAAGGGATACAGTCTTGGGAGGAGCATCCAAGAGTCAATAGTGTGGCCTTCAGGCAGGGCCCTGGTTCTGCTCAAGGGATACACAGAACACTATCCTTTGAAGTCTTTATAGAACTCGATGGACGTGAGTTTGAGCAAGCTTTGGGAGTTGGTGATGGACAGGGAAGCCTGGCGTGCTGCAGTCCATGGGGTCACAGAGTCGGTCATGACTGGGTGACTGAACAACAAGAATAGAACTAAAACCCCAAATAAATAGAAGATATTAGCCTTCTTCACTTCAGGGAAGGCCACATGAGACCAGCTCTTCAAGAGACCACCTGAGACTAGATTAAAGGAGTGCGTGCCCTGCACACACCCTAGTCTTATCAGCAACCACTTGAACCACCGCTATAAAACGGCCTTACCAAATCCCACCAGGTTAGTACACACAGTTTTGAGGGGCGTGAATCCACCGTGTCCCCCTTTGCCTGGCAAAGCAATAAAGCAATCCTTTTCTGCTTCACACAAAACTCTTTGTCTCTCAGATTTGATTTGGCACCAGTGCACAGAGGCCACATTTTTGGCATTAAGAGTAAGACTTTAGAAAACTTGTAACTTCTTCCTCTATCTGTTTGAGATGGAAATCTCTTGAAAGCTTCCTGCCAGAATTTGGACTCCTTACTTTCTGCAGGACCTGGGAGCCATTGCTTTGAAATGTAATCATCAAGGAAGATAGCACCCCCTACCTTCCAGTATCTGTGAAAGGGCTGGAGCCTTGCTCCAAGTTGTAAGACAGGAGGTGGACAGGGCATGTTGACTTCCTCATTTTCCACATCCTTGCAATCTCACAGAAATGTGGCCTCTGTTCCTGCTGCTCCACTAGATTGCTTTTGCAGAGGATTCTAACGACCTATGAACTGTCAGCTTAAAGGAACTTCGTCAACTCTTCACTCACCCAAATGCATCCTTTCAGTATTGTCCCCACCCAGGCCTCCAGACGTCTACTTCACCTAATATCCATTTCCATAAAATTGGCTTCCCCAAAAATGTCTCTTGAAATATTTTTATATCTTTAAGGCATTTTATTAATTTTGCCCTTCATCTTTTAAAAATGAGTTACTTTATGTGTCTTGTAACTATTTACAGATTTTTAACAAGTATTTTCGAAATGTTCAGCATTTTATGAATGATAAACTCTATGTATTTTTACTTTATAATCTTAGGAATGCTTTAAGCACTTAGTTTGAAGACTTTCACAGTCTTTTTTTTAAGTTTAAAAATCCATAAATCATGAGAGGAGCGGGGGGAGAAAGAAGAGAAAAATGGGCCCCAGAGAAGAGGCAAGATTGAACAGGGGCTATTAACAACCTGACTTTAACTGAGCTGCTGTAAGCAGATAGGATGGGGTTCCCGGGAGATAGAACCAGGCATGGCTTTATTGACATAAGAGAAGACACTTTGGCCTGAGCTATTTTGTGATCTAAGCCTGGCTACAATGTTTGCCCTTGAACAGTTTTTAGTAATTAATCTTAGGGAACAAAAGAATGCAGAAACAAACAATGGGAGAAATAACAAAGGTAACATACCAGTTTTAAAGTTACAAACCTATAGCAAAGATAACATATCAGTTGTAAAGACTCCCAGTTCTGTTTCAGTGGGAAAGATTAGCCTGAAGGTTCAACCTCCGGGTCACCTGGAACCTGAGGGACGATGATGTTGACCTTTTCTGACCCTGCTGACTGCCATCAGCTAAAGTTCTGACTCCTTAACCTTTGTCCTAATTTTGCCCTTAATTCTCCTCTTCTCAAGCCCCTCATGAATATGCATGTACCTTTGGCTTAAAACTTCCCCAATTTTGTGGTTGAGGAGACACTGCTTTGGGAAGGATCCATGGGGTTCTCCTTACTGCTGCAAGTAACACATCCTTCCTTCTCCTGCTCTTTGGCTTGGTTGTGTTATTTAGCTAGACACCCACCAAGAGGGAAACCTTGTGTTTGGGGTAACACTACCTCATTCTTGCCTTCCCTTCCTTCTGTGCTGAGCATCTTTACTTTGTATCCAAAGCTGCTTTCACAGTGGGAGAAGTACTCCTAGGAATCTCTTTATTTTCCTCTTGCCCTTTCTAGACTAGCCCCAGCCTGAAACTGAGCTGGACACTGTGGGGTTCCTGGACATGGAAGCCTCTCTGTGTCCCCTGTTTCTTTTTTATTGGAAATAGATTCTAGTCTCCATGACTTTGCCTGAGCTCCAAAGGGCAGATTCAGTCAGTTCAGTTCAGTTCATCCGTCGTGTCTGACTGCAACCCCATGGACTGCAGCATGCCAGGCTTCCTTGTCCATCACCAACTTTCGGACCTTACTCAAACTCATGTCCATTGAGTCAGTGACGCCATCAAACCATCTCACCCTCTGTCGTACCTTTCTCCTGCCTTCAATCTTTCCCAGCATTCGGGTCTTTTCTAAGGAGTCAGTTCTTCCAATCAGGTGGCCAAAAGATTAGAGTTTCAGCTTCAACATCAGTCCTTCCAATGAATATTCAGGATTGATTTCCTTTAGGATGGACTGGTTGGATCTCCTTGCAGTCCAAGGGACTCTCAAGCATCTTCTCCGATACCACAGTTCAAAAGCATCAATTCTTTGACACTCAGCTTCCTTTATGGTCTAATTCTCACATCCATACATGACTTCTGGAAAAATCGTAGCTTTGACTAGATGGACCTTTGTTGACAAAGTAATGTCTTTGCTTTTTAATATGCTGTCTTGACTGGTCATAACTTTCCTTTCAAGGAGTACGCATGTTTTAATTTCATGGCTGCAGTCATCGTCTGCAGTGATTTTGGAGCCCAGAAAAATAAAGTCTGACACTGTTTCCACTGTTTCCCCATCTATTTGCCATGCAGTGACGGGACTAGATGCCATGATATTAGTTTTTTGAATGTTGAATTTTAAGGCAACTTTTTCACTCTGCTCTTTCACTTTCATCAAGAGGCTCTTCAGTTCTTCTTTGCTTTCTGCCATAAGGGTGATGTTATCTGCATATCTGAGGTTGCTGATGTTTCTCCTGGCAATCTTGATTCCAGCTTGTGCTTCATCTAACCCAGCATTTCTCATGATATACTCTGCATATAAGTTAAATAAGCAGGATGGCAATAAACAGCCTTGACGTACTCCTTTCCCAATTTGGAACCAGTCCATTGTTCCATATCTGGTTCTAACTATTGCTTCTTGACCTACATTCAGATTTCTCAGGAGGCAGGTCAGGTGGTTTGGTATTCTCATCTCTTTAAAAAGTTTCCACAGTTTTTTGCAGTCTGCATAGTCAAAGGCTTTCGTGTAGTCCATAAAGCAGAAGTAGACAGAAGAGCTGTACAAAAAGATCTTCATGACCTAGATAACCATGATGGTGTGATCACTCACCTGGACCCAGACGTCCTGGAGTGCAAAGTCAAGTGTGCCTTAAGAAGCAACATTATGAGCAAAGCTAGTGGAGGTAATGGAATTCCAGTTGAGTTATTTCAAATCCTAAAAGATGATGCTGTGAAAGTGCTGCACTCGTTATATCTGCAAATTTGGAAAACTCAGCAGTGGCCACAGGACTGGAAAAAGTTAGTTTTCATTCCAATCCCAAAGAATGTTCCAACTACTACACAATTGCACTCATCTCACATGCTAGCAAAGTAATGCTCAAAATTCTCCAAGTGAGGCTTCAACAGTAAGTGAACTGATACCTTCCAGATGTTCAAGCTGGATTTAGAAAAGGCAGAGGATCCAGAGATCAAATTGCCAACATCTTTTGGATCATTGAAAAAGCAGGAAAATTCCAGAAAAACATCTATTTCTGCTTATTAACTTGCAAAGCCTAAAATATTAACTATCTGACATTTTAAGAAACACATTGCTGACACCTAAAAGACAGTAACTTGGACTGATTTACCATTTAGTATTGATAATGGCATTTCACACCTCTATAAAGTCAGAAATTATTGTATAGATAATGGATATGATACAGTGATTGTATTTTCTGTTTTTTATTTAGATTTCATCATTTGCTTTTGTTCTCTGTTTAAAATCTGTTTCCATATCCTCTTTAAACTGTATTTGTCATCTAATGCTCAGTGGTAAAGAATCTACCTACAATGCAGGAGATGTAAGTTTGACTCCTGCATTGGGCAGATCTGCTGGAGAGGGATATGGCAACCCACTCCAGTATTCTTGCCTGGGAAATTCCATGGACAGAGGAGCCTGACAGGCTACAGTCCGTTGGAATTGCAAGCGTCAGACACGACTTAGCGACTACAATCACTATCTACCTGATTGACTGGTATGTTTTTCACACATGGAGGCTATTCTTTGATAAGGGGTGTGGGAGGCATGGATGGTAAAGCCAGCAGCTCCCGGGCTGGGGAACACTGAACTTGAGGCGGGAGATCTTCCAGGGTTTTGTAGCCCTAGTTCTAATAGCCTGTTTCTCCCAAGAAAGTGGTGAGAAAAGGGCAAAGGGGTAAGACATCCAGTAACTAGTTTTGCTATATTTGGCCATCCTGGTAGGAAAACTTTGAAATGGTAGGATACCTTCTCCATTTTTGAAGGAGAGAGTCTTGAGATTCTTTCCCAGAGACAAAGCTACGTATGTGTTCCTGATGTTTGGTATTTCCAGCAGCTATCCGTTATCTCCCTCAAGATTTCCCCTTTTAACTCTCTTTCAAGGAGAGTTTTCATCAGTGAGTTCAAGGAAATACTTGCAAGATCCAGCCTGAATCAGGGAGGCTATATGTATTGGCTAAAATGACCTTTAGGTGTTACTTGGGATTTTGATTAGCAGTGTCCTGATGTGTGATCTCCCTTGCTATGTGCTGGGGAACAGGCACTGCTGAGAACCAGCCAAGCCTTAGACCCCGGAGGAGACCATACTGGCTGCAGAGCCAGAGGCTGTGTGAATCAGAATCTGAGTCCTTGTTGTCTAGGAAGCTGAAGTGACTATCTATTCACTAGGGGTCCAGGGAGCTGAGAGGCAGCGAAGTCAGGTGGTTGCACTGGCTTACTCTACGAGGAAGACATTTTAATCAGCTTGCCTGTCAGTCACTGTGACAGCTTACACTCAAATTCACGACCACAAGCCAAAAATCTGGATTAGCAAGTCACGCTGAAAAACTGGGAGCAAAATACCTGTCATCTTCTAGATTTAAAAAAAAAAGGAAGAAAACTATTGAAAACCATGTGCATATTTTCCCTTAATTTGTTTTAAAACCCAGAAGCCCATTTCTTCTATAATCAAAATACTAATTTTGTGCATATTCCTCCAAACTAAAATTGTATAGGAGAACTGACGCTATAAACACTTTACTGTACAATAAGTATATGGGTGTTCTTTTTATTTTAAGAACATTTTACATCTCAAGTTCAAAAAGTGGTTGTAAAATGAAAAAATTCATAGAAGTATGAAATTAATGAACTCTACAGAAGCATTTTTCATACTGTTCACGGGGTTCTCAAGGCAAGAATACTGAAGTGGTTTGCCCTTCCCTTCTCCAGTGGACCACATTCTGTCAGACCTCTCCACCATGACCTGTCTGTCTTGTGGTGTTGGAAAAGACTTTTGAGAGTCCCTTGGACTGCAAGGAGATCCATCCAGTCCATCCTAAAGGAGATCCGTCCTGAATATTCATTGGAAGGACTGATGCTAAAGCTGAAACTACAATTCTTTGGCCACCTGATTGGAAGAACTGACTCATTTGAAAAGACCCTGATGCTGGGAAAGATTGAGGGCAGGAGGAGAAGGGGATGACAGAGGATGAGATGGTTGGATGGCATCACCAACTGAATGCACATGGGTTTGAACAGACTCTGGGAGATGGTGAAGGACAGGGCTGGCTTGCTGTAGTTATCATGGGGGTCACAAAGAGACAAGACTGAGCGAATGAACCATAAAATAAAGCATAGCAGAAAGTGCTCATTAGAAGGTCTTTGAAGGAGAAGGTTTGACCCAGCATTGTTGTAAGGTGACCATCCTTGGCCACTGGGCATGTTCCTTTCGGCAGGGACTTTTACATGTTTACAGTTCATAACTGTGGTGAATGAACGGAGGTTGTTTTGGATTACACGTGTGTAGAAGATGGTCACGGTTTAATCAGTCTCAGCCAGTTGCCGGTCACATGGGTGACTCTTCACTTTGCTTTCTGTGCAATGACTAAACCAGCGAGGCAGGAGGAAGCCCCGCCTTCTCCTACCTTGTCCAGCTCCCTGTCGAATGGAAGGAGCATTTCTGGGGGTAGATGGCACAGTGGCTTCTCAGTATAAATAGGATCCCTTCTGGATACTGGATTTATTCCCTTTGATTGATGTAGTTCATAAAGTTCTTTGTTATTTATTTTAAACTTTTTAAAAATAATTTTTGGCTTTCTAAATCTGCTGTCTTCCAACTCGCTGGTTTAGGCAGTGCTTATGTCCTGGCTGGCTCACAATAGTCATTCTTGGCAGACCTCGTCCATCTATCCATCTGTCCATTCATTCAATTATTCTTTGAGTCTCCAATGTATCAAAAATTCAGAGCTTCTGAATTTTCCAACTATCTAGCCAGACGTAGAGTAAGGTAATGTCCCAGGCTGCCCAATGCTCTCTAGCTTCCGCTGCTGTTCTACCATTAAAGTAATCAGTATAAATTTGGCTTCAGTAAGGACCAGGTGGCACTAGCAGTAAAGATCCTGCCTGCCAGTGCAGAAGACATGAGAGATGCGGGTTCAGTGCCTGGGTCAGGAAGATTCCCTGGAGGAGGGCATGGCAACCTACTCCAGTATTCTTGCCTGGAGAATTCCATGCAACCATAGGGTTGCAAAAGAATCAGGCAGGACTAAAGTGACTTAGCAAGCATGCAGGGACTGAAGCCCATGCTAGCACTGTCTCATTTCTCTTGCTCTCAGCTTCTTAGAGGAAAGGCTGCACAGCAGAATTGGTCATGAGAAATCGGTGAAATAATTTCCGTTGACTCTCCACGCAAATACCTTGTCATGGTACTTTTCATTGTTCCCACTGGTACCCTGTTCATATCACAAAGTATTAGCCCATTTACTAATGACGATGCTATCATATTAACCACTAACATTTGTTAGTCAACTACAGTGGGTCAAATGTGACACTAAGTATTGTAAATATAATTTTGATTGGTCCTCACAACTGTCACAATCTCCATTTTTCCAGTTATGGAGATGGAGTGTTGCTGTTAGTGAAACTGTTAGGTAGGTAGAATAGGGAAACGGAATCCAAAATGGCGGTGGCTAAAAAACAAGGAAGGTCAAAGGAAGGTCCGAGGACCAGAGTGAAGACTTCAGGTAGAACAAACAGCACTCCTGGCTAAGCCCAGTTTGCATAGGGCAGGCCCAGGTGGAGGAAAAAACATATAAAAGGAGGAGCCAAAGCCCTCTCTCCCTCTCTCCCTCTCTCCCTCTCTCCCTCTCTTTGGAGATGGAGTGTTGCTGTTAGTGAAACTGTTAGGTAGGTAGAATAGGGAAACGGAATCCAAAATGGCGGTGGCTAAAAAACAAGGAAGGTCAAAGGAAGGTCCGAGGACCAGAGTGAAGACTTCAGGTAGAACAAACAGCACTCCTGGCTAAGCCCAGTTTGCATAGGGCAGGCCCAGGTGGAGGAAGAAACATATAAAAGGAGGAGCCAAAGCCCTCTCTCCCTCTCTCCCTCTCTCCCTCTCTCCCTCTCTTCCTCTCTTCCTCCCCGCGTGCATGCGCTCTTTCTCTCCCTCTCCCTTTCTCTCTCCCCAGCTCCCACGCGCTCCTCCACTCTCTTCCCTTCAAATCTTTGGGTTGGCATGCCCTCACACTTTGAGGATGGATTCTCCTGCTATCTTTGAAATAAAATAGAGCTGTAATACTGATTTGCCTAAGAGCTATAACATGGCTTGTCCAAGACCCGAGAGCTGTGACGCGCCGAGGGCTCTGATGTCCGTTGCTCCAAATCTTTGTTGTGACGAGACAAAGAACCGGGGAATATACACTCGCGTAACAGAGCCCAGCAGGACACGGTGGAGCTCCTGGGTATGGAAGCATTTCTGGGTCGCCTGTTTCTTGTTTGTAAGGAACAGACTCTAGTCAGCATGACCTTCCCTGAGTTTCAAAGGGCAGGTTTAAATAGTCCTAATCAGGGGAGGTGGAGGGTGCTGAGACAAAGGAGGAGAAGTCAGGAGGCAACAGTGCAGCCTGGGGCAGGGTCCTGGTTCCACCTCCAGGGATACACAGAACAGTGTCTTTTATCCCAAAACAAATGGAAGATGTCAGCATTCTTCCTTCCAGAGAAGATCAGAGAATGATAACCTCAAGAAACTCAACTAGACAGCACCCAAGGACAGATGAAAGAAACCCCGAAAGCTCATCAGGGGACCTCGTGAAGCCAGAATAAAGGAATGTACGCCTGGTAGAACCCAATCCTTATCAGCAACCCTGCCCTTGGACGATTGCTATAAAACTTCTCACCAAATGCCTCCCCCAACTCTGGGTTGGGACACAGTTTTGAGAGACATGTGACTGCTGGCCTCCTTTGCAGTAACATTATTCTTTTCTACTTCACCCAAAGTTCTGTCTCTGAGATTTGATTCGGCACACATGCACAAAGACTGTTTTCAGCATTATCAGCATACGGATTCAGGACCATGGTCTTAAAAAGTCATGACTTTCTGCAATGCTTCCTTCCAGCATCGCCAGGGTCTCTCGTGCATCCCTGGCAAATGCATTACAGCCTCCTGCCCTCTTTCTAAGAGGCGCCCGGTTTTCCCTGGCCTGGCCTCAACTGGGCTCCCCTCTTGATCTTCTCCTCTTGTTGGAAGGGTCTCTCTGTTGTCTGTCAGCTCTGCAGGGGAGGAAGGAAGGGAGAGGACTGGACCCTTGCCTCTCTTATGCTAACTTCTCCCTATATATGTTTCTGTTTTCAATTGACTGGAAAAAAATTGGTCTTCTGATTTCAACTGGCAGGACCCCCTGGAAGTTTTCAGGGGAAGAGGAGGTATCTTACTAGCGTTTAGGAGGTCTTTGATTTCCTAGGGGGTCCAGAGGGTTTGCTTAGCTGCTTGTGTTCAAAGGTAAGTGCTTCAGGGCTCAGCACCTTCAGGGCTTTCTGTCTTTTTAATAATCCTATTTATTAAGGTAGGAGGCAATTTTCTTCAAGTTGCTCAGAGCTCTGCTTGGTCAAAGACAAGTGTCTCCCAACAGAGGCTTTTTGTTTGCATTTTGCCCAAGGCCTTTCTCTCTGCCTGGGGAAATCCAGGGAGGATGTTACAGATCCATTTCACTAATCCGTGGCCAATTAGGAAGCTTTGTTTTGAACTTGACTCAAAGGTCGCTTTGCCAGTAGATTTGGAGCCTTGCTCGCTTGCACTCTGGGGAATTAAAACTTTCCTTCGGTTGGTTAGAAAACAGAATTTTGAAGCTAATGGTGGAAACAGTTCCTAATTTGGGCATAGCTTCTTACACTGATACAATACACTGTGCTTTATTATCAGAACAAATGTTTGCTTTCTATTATGTAGCTTCAAGCTAAGTCCCTGTATCTTTATTTATTTTTTTTTCCACACCTAACTCTACTTTGTTGTACCCTGCACACATGGAAGATGATCTAGAGTATACATATAGAAAGGGACGTGATTCTCCTATTGGGTGATGGTGAAGTGGGTTTTTTTGAAGTTGGAGTTTTGGTCTAATGATTATTTTTCTTTCCTTGGGACATTGTCTCAGTTATGAAGAGGTGATGACCATAGTTAACTAGGACTGGAAGTTTTCTTAGGTGGTTGCTGTTGACTGACAAAGTGCTTTTGACTTCTGGAAGGATGTAAATTAGCTTAGGTGTGCTGCTAAGCTGCTAAGTCACCTCAGTCGTGTCCGACTCTGTGCGACCCCACAGATGGCAGCCCATTGGGCTCCGCCATCCCTGAGATTCTCCAGGCAAGAACACTGGAGTGGGTTGCCATTGCCTTCTCCAATGCATGGAAGTGAAAAGTGAAAGAGGAGTTGCTCAGTCGTGTCCGACTCAGCGACCCCATGGACTGCAGCCCATTAGGCTCCCCCCGTCCATGGGAGTTTCCAGGCAAGAGTACTGGAGTGGGATGCCATTGCCTTCTCTGGCTTAGGTGTGGGTTACATTAAAAAAAAAAAGAAAGAAAGAAAGAAAGAAAAATCTCTTAGGCATAGCAAAAGTTTTGTTCTATGAGGAAACTAAAGGGCCCAGATTGTGAAGCGAGAGGCATGCTTGCTCTTTGTTTTTTAATGAAGGAAAACCTTAACTTGCATGTCTTGGGGCCCTACCTTTCTACTATATTGATTCATAGCTTCCGAAAGATTATTTTGCTAAATACCATTATAAGTTGATTTTTTGTGGCCTCAAACTTAAGCTGCATGCTTAAACAAACAATCAAAACCAAAAACACTCCCAGGATTTTCTGGGTTGGATTCTTTTACCTGGTTCAACGTCGAGAGAGTAGCTATCTATTTCCAGATCAAGCTGTTGGGCTGCTGTGGAACGAAAATCCTCCAAGACACCTCGCACCGCCTTGGTGAGGTTATATGGCACTGATTTAGCAAACCTCACTTTGCTATTCACAATCACGCTCCCATTTCTGAAGTTAAGTATCTCAAGTTGCTTAAAACCCGTAAGATTGGATCGCAGATATGGAACCAGCTGCAAAAACAAAAGACAGTTTACTCTTGATGGTGTTGCAAGTGCTCAGCTGCTGCTAATTTCATTTATACTCACATTTCATTATCTGAGGCATAAATTTCAGTTCCTTTTATATATTTGTGTTTGGATTTAATGTGAGACCAGAACACCACTACTTAATGGTCTGTTTGCAGTGATTATGTCCCATATTTCCACTTTTCTGTGTATTGAGATGGATGGGCAGTGATTTTCTTCATGATGAATTGTGAGAACAGAGGATTGAAAAAGAAATCCTGGTCAACATAGTCAGCCAAGCAGGGATTCCAGGTTCACTTATTAAAAAAAAAAAAAAATCCAAGTAAATAAAAACATGTTCCAAACTGAGCAGACTGACCTACGTTTGGTAAATGGAACATCTGTTTGGAAGCAACCAATTTGAAATGACCTATTGAAATAAACAACAGCATAAACATGGGCTCATTGGTCTGTTCATGGTGTTTCATGTCACCACAAATTCCCTGCAGTGGAAACTGTGGAGAACTCGGTCCTCAGGAGACTAGGTGTCAGTCCTCAGATGGTTGCGAACCAGATGCGTGACTTCATCAATCCGCATAACCTACTAAGTTGTACCTCAGTGCTCTTATCTGAATTGTGAGGGAGAAGAAACATGGTTCCCTAGGACCTTTCTCAAGCCATCTTGAAATGATGCTTCAGGGAGTTGTGCTTCACATTCCCATACCTGCCTCCTGAGACCCACAACCACCCTTTTTTTCTGGCCACGCCCCATGACACGTGGGAACTGTTTGCTGACTAGGGGTCTGATCACTGGAAGCACAGAGCCTTAACCACTGAACTGCCAGGGAATTCCCCACAGCCATCGTGGAGGTCCCTTTTCAGGAATGTCTAAAACTCAGTGATGTCTGCTCTGTTCCTGGCTCTGAAAGGGAGACCTCTCCTTTGTGAACTGACACCCACAAACCCAGGGGGGACACAGATACAAACTATGATCTCCCAGGCTTGGCCCAGACCTGCTTTTCCTTTGTCCCCGTCTCCGCCCCACCGGACTCTGACCCAAACTCACATGTTGGTACCATCTCCAGTTAACCGCCTCTTCAAGGTTATTATGAAAGTAAAATGAAATTTTATACAGAGTGTGGAATTACTCTCTCCTGTTCTCTCCCATGTACTTTGACTAGACTCATTCTCTGTGTCTTAACATTGCTTTGGCCTCTAGTGGGAATTCCCTGTCCTCCCTTCACGGGCAGACAACTAGTCGCTCCCTTTCCCCAAATCCATTCTCCTCTTCTTCACGGCTAAGAGGCTGCCTTGCTAGAGCCCACATTTCCCACCCTCCTTTGCAGCAGGTGTGGCCACATGACCAATTCCCACCAACTGGATATGAGTTAAAGAGGTGTGGGCAACTTTGGCATCACTTGCTTAGAATATTGCTTGCCCTGGGGTTCCTCACTTTCCCCTTCTCACAAGTAGAAACAGAGATGTATCAGTTACCAATGATTCTATATGCAGCACAGCAAAGGAGACACCAACATGAAGAACAGACTTTCAGACTCAGTGGGAGAAGGACGATGTAGGATGATTTGAGAGAATCTCATCGAAACATGTACATTGCCATATGTAAAACAGATGACCAGTGCCAGTTCGAAGCTGGTGCTCTGGAAAAGCCTAGAGGGGTGGTGTGGGGAGGGGTGTGGGAGGAGGGCTCAGGATGGGGGAACACATGTGTAGCTGTGGCTGATTCATGATGATACATGGGAGAAACCATCACAATATTGTAAAATAAACATCCTCCCATTAAGATAAATAAATAAATAAAAGAGATGTACCAGTGACCCAGCTTTGGATGAGAGTAAGGAAACACCCTTGGGGTTGGCAGAATTATAAATGGAGGGAATGTTGAGTCCGTGGATGACTCTGTAGAGCAGAGTTGTCCCATCCACCAAGTGAAAGAAAATAAACTCATATTCTGTTTAAGTTGCTGTATTCTCGATCTCTTCATTATGGCAGCCTAGAGGTAGCCTAGTTAATACACCTGGACTTGGTTCCCTGGGACTCTGTTCCCTGAGATTGTCCCAACATCAACTCACCTCACTTGGGAGAGGTGGGTTCAGCACAAAGTCTTATTTAAAGTTCACTTGAAGAATTGGTTGTAATGTGGTTTTAATTTGCATAGTGATTTAACTTACATGGAGCTTACTCTTTTTCTTATTTTCAGAAATTCTGTAATCTTTGTGATGAACATTGTGTACTTGAATTTAATTATCCATGGCTTTAAGAGGTTCATAGTTTAGCAGTTTTCATTGTGTATGTATTTCTACAAAAGTACGTGGAGAAACAAAGTAAATATGTGATTTTGGGGGGTGTTTCATAATCAGAGTTATATGCTTTTTGATGATCTCACTTTCTTTGTTAGTTGTTGGTGAGAGGGTAACAGGCAGGAAGGCCAGGGGTCTCCAAATGGAGGAAATAGCCTGCAACTGTCAGACATTTCATCTCTCTTAAGCGGCAGGAGGAAACAAACTAGAGATATTTTTTCTTTCTCTATACAAATTTAAAAGGAGGTTTCTCTTAAAATTCTGTGTTGTCATAATGATACCTGGTTTCACCTGAAGTTAAGAAATGTCTTTTTCTTATGGAAATGTTTATCTTAAGCTATGCTAATGTACTATGCATTTACCCCAAACTCTGTCTTCAAGTCATTTTGCCTTTTGGGCTCAGAACCTGCTTGATAAACCAGTATGTTATACTCAGATACTGTTTGTCTAATCTATGTAAATGAAACTATTTGTACGGTGATCTGCCCTTCTTCAAGATTCAAGTTCATCATTTTATGGCCCAAGATAAACCATTTGGAGCCAAGGTTATCCCAAAATACATCTTATGGGGCCTGGTGCCATTCTAAGTTTTGAGACATTCCTTTCTTTCATGAACAGACTGCTGGTGACTATATAACATCCAGCTGAAGATTAGCGGAGGGGGGGGGTACTCTTTCTGCTCCCTTCTGATGCCTATGTCAGAGCTTTCTCTATCTCCTTTATACCTGTCTCTTATACACATCTGAATGTTTTCCACATTCTAACATTGAGACCCATTAGGGTTTTGGACTCTGGTTTCTAAGGATTCAATAGAATGGAGTCAAAAACTCAGTGAACATCATACATATAGCTTTCTCTATCTCCTTTATACTTTAATAAAACTTTGTTACACAAAAGCTCTAAGTGATCAAGCCTCGTCTCTAGCCCCGGATTGAATTCTTCTCCTCTGGGCGCCAAGAATCCTGCGTCGTAATTCAACAACAACCTTTCATTGGGATGCTGAGCCATTTTGTCATTTTATTTTTTTGTTGGCTTGTTTTGTAAGAATATAAAGGGAACAAAAAAAAAAAAAAAAAAAAAAAGATTTCTTATACCTGAACACTTGACCTCATCTCTTCTTGACTTTTCTAGCCTTGAAACTTTTTGTCAGATGGCTGGAAAACAGAATGAACTTAGGAAAAGTCTGCTTATATTATTTATAAATTCCAAGTTCAGTCCTTGAGTGGTTATGTATTATTCCCAGGAAAACGAAATCTAGAGGAACTGTAATGAAAAGCTCTTAGAAATAAGTTTGTTCCCAGATAGCTGAGTGGCTGCCTCATGTGTCTACCATAGAGTTCTTGTCTGTTGGATCCAAATCCATCTCAACACTCTAGTTGAATGCTATCAGCAACAGATATCTCAGAAGCTTGTCTCTTCCAAACTGCATTGCTCAAGACAGCAGTGATTACATTATAAAGTAACAACAAAAAGGAAAGGAGACACACAGAGTTGTAAGCAGTGTCCACTCACCAGCTGTGTGAATCGCTGCTCCAGAGCTTGATATTCAAGCGAGCTCTTGTTAAACAGGTCAGTGGAGAAGGGCACGTTGGCCACACGCAAACTGAAGAACACTACCAACTCTCGGCCCTTGGCAGTGACAGTCATGGCGCTGGTGGTGATGTAGTGCAAACCTGGGTCAGGAGTGATGTTCTCCAGGAAATAATCCGGGCTGGAAACATACCCACTGGATTCTGGGACCTCAGAGGAGGTAGGAGTGTTAGTGAGATCCGTTTCGTCTAAGTCTTCCATTGTATCTTGGCTGCTGGTACTCAACCGGTCTTCTGAAGATGTAGGCAAGTGTGAAATTTCTGGAACCAATGGGCTGATGGCAGAATAATCATCAGTGGGAACAGTAAGCCGTGGGATTAGTACTGTCTGGTCAATGGACATTATGTCTGTGGCACGTTGATCAGTCTGAGAAAAGACGCTTGATGCAGTAAAAAATGGTAGAGTTTCTGATAGGGAGGTAGAGGTCACAGCAGGTAGAGACCAAGAACCATCCATGGGTGAAGCTGCTGAGACCAATTCATTATGTCCAACATCCCCACAAAAAATAGAAAGCAAAAAAGAAAATCCAAAGTTAAAATTAATTTTTGAAAAGATAGCATTTGAATTATTTTAATATCATATTTGGTTTTACTTATTTTTTTAATTTCTAGATCTTTTCCAAGTTTTACTGAGATATAATTGATACACCTCACTATAAATTTAAGATGTATAGCATAATGGTTTGACTTACATGTACAGTGAAGTAATTACCATGTTTAATATCATATTTCAAAAAACAAATTGGTACAGAAAGGGCAGGCAGCCCTATATCCACACTTAGGGAGACAGAGGCTAGGTGTCTATACCCATTTTATTCAGGTCGAATACTTGTGGATATGTGAGTCTAAAAGAGCACCAATTGCCTAGAATTTTAAGAATTAATGCTCAGTGAGACACGGCATGCATAGGGACCAGGTGGTAAAAAATGACTAGGTCAGCAGGTGGTACAAACCACAGATGGCTTTGGGATAGACTTGGATCCCACATACCCATCTGGAACTCTCAGCCAATTAGTTGGGCACTTTGGCCTGAAAACTTTCTTCACTTTCCAATCATGCAAGCCTGAATTTTATGCAACTGGATTTTCTGGGGATCACAATGATCACATTTTGGTAGTTTTACTAATCAAAATTTAAATCATGCTTTTCCAAAATTGGACAATCTAAATGAACAATTTGCCTGTTTGCAAAATAATATCGAAAGTGTGAAGGTGTTGGTTACACACAAATAATTTGAACTTTGCATTGGCCATGAAGTAAATATTTGACACTATTTAAAGGTTTTTTCATTCCTACATGATTATATCTTGATAATACTACAACTTTGGTGTTGCTTTCTTGAGTAAGTACATATTGAACTACTGAAGTCCACTCCCTTTTTGAGGCAAAATTAAAATCAATAACTATTTATGAACTAAGAGAGTGGTTTATCTTTCAGATAAAGAGATAGGTGGGTTATTAAAATATTCCAATAAACCTAAATTTCATAGCCACTGACAATATTTAAGGCATTAGTAGATCAAAACAGGGAGCTTTCTGTGATTACTTTGGTGGCATTTTGGCAAATATGTGGGAAAGCTGTGCTCAAATTCAAACGCTAAGCATGATGAATGGGCTGTCTGGAGGCAGATATAATCTTTGGACTCTCAGTCAGCTAATTTACTAGAGTAAAATCACCCAAACTGAAATTCCAAGTGATAAACAGCTCTGAAAGGTGGAATCATATTACTTTTATTAGTTTCTTAAAATAAAAACTGTCTATGGTGAATTGTAAGCAGATTTCAAAGAAGTTCCTCCTTTCTTTCCCCCTTGGAGGATGCCTAGGCTTGTCTACTATTAGAATGAAGTTTCCTAACATCTAAGATACTTCTGGACATACACTTGTAGTTTTATTTACATCTCCATTGCTATGGACTGAATGTTTGCCTCCTTCCAAAATTTATGTGCTACAGTCCTCATCTCCAGTGTGACAGGATCTGGAGGAACAGTCTTTGGGAGGTAATTCAGTCATGAGGATGGAGCCCTCATGAATGGGATTAGTGCCCTTATAAATAAGAAGAGACACGAGAGATGATCTCTCTCTGCCATGTGCAGATACAGCAAGAAGGTACCTGTGTGTTAACTGGAAAAAAGACCCTCACCAGGAACTAGATCAGTCAGCAATTTGATTTTGGACATTGTAGCCTACAGAACGGTGAGGAATAAATTTCTGTTGTTTAAGCCACCTAGTCTATGATGTTTTGCTATATAGTAGCAGCCTGAGCTGTCTAGAACACCCATGGAAGGATCTGGGATGAGTGAATTGAACACTTTGAGTACTATCAGTGGTTTGATTTGACCTCTTGGTGTTATGGAGAAACACATTTGAATTCATGCTCCTGGGATGCAATCTCAGCACCCCTCCAGATGACCAGGGCTAGAGAAGAAGACCAATGACATATGTCTTCATTCTTCTCTGGGTCAGCGTCTCACTACCCACACCTTTTCTAGTATACAGACTTCAGTCAGATTAAAACAATCTGCAGCATTACGTTATAGCCAACAAAAATGAATTTCTTTATCCCTTTGTAGCCTCTTAACATTAATCATTCACATTCACAATAAACCCAACCAAGTTCATTTCACTGATAGAACAGTTGGCTATTTAAATGTACATTGTTAGGTGAAAGACATGGTTCCCACTGGAATACGCTTATACTAAATCATCATTTCTTTATCTGAAATTTAAACTAAGTTGGTTATCTTGTATTTTTCTTTGCTGAATTTAGTATCCCTATCTAAGTGTGATTTTCAAAGACTCCTTATATTCTCTCAGCTTGATACTGAAACCAGTAAGGCTATAGTCAGAGACTGACAGAGACTGAGCCAGAGCTGTGTTTGAGGTCAGCAGTGGACAGCCACAGGGGCAGGGGCTCTGGGTGCAGCAGACCTGGGTATGGCATAAACCTTCTTGGAGGAGGTTGCCATTAACCCCACCATAGGGCTGCTGGAACTCACACAGGACTGGGAAATAGACTCTTTGAGGACACAAACAGAACTTTGTGTGCACCAGGACCCAGGAGAAAAGAGCAGTGACCCCACAAGAGAATGACCCAGACTTGCCCGTGAGTGTCCAGGAGTCTCCAGCAGAGGCATGGGTCGGTGGTGGCCAGCTGCAGGGTTCGGGGCAGTGAGTGTAGCAGTACATGCATGGGATCTTTTGAAGGAGGTCCCCATTATCTTCATTACCTCCACCATAGGCCGACACCAGGTAAATAGCAGGGAGGGAACACAGCTCAACCCATCAACAGAAAACAGCATTAAAGATTTACTGAGCACTCCCCACCCATCAGAACAAGACCCAGTTTTCCCCTCAGTCAGTCTCTCCCACCAGATTTTTCTTTTTGTAAATTCAGAGCTCATATCTTTAAAGATGCCCAGGGAATTTAGTCACCCTATGAACCAAAAATATATTCTTAAGAGTTATTAACATCTTTATTAATTTAAAGCAGTCATAACTCCAAGAATATAATCTTGAGATTCTTAGTCCCATCTTGTAATCAGCGTCGTTGGAAATTAAAATTAAGTGCTACCTGTTAGAAACCACTGTGGAAACAGTTTCTCTTGTGGAAAATAAATGTAGGTATCTACAGACATCACCATGCATGTGGTATTATTAGAAATGAACCATTCATCAGTATCTAGGTTTATGGAATATCCTACTTCTCTTTTAACTACTAAGTGAAGCTACTGAAATAGCTAATTGTGCTTAATTTTTTTAAATTTATAAATAATAGTACCTTCCCTCTTGAAATGACTTTTGTCTGTCCATATGTGTTACCTTTTGCAGCAGATCCATTCTCGGGTCTGTGCTATTCAGCATGACATCACAAAGTGAGCCTCCCATGGAAATGATCGCTCCAGGAGTGTGGGATGTAAGTCAGCCATCCCCAGTGACCCTGCAGGTAAGTGTCAGGCTATGAGATTAAAGTACACACAGCACGGATTATTTGATAAATAGCTTGTTGTCAATTACAGAAACAATTTTCTTCCAGGATCACACATTTTAATAGTCTTCTCTTTCTCCGGCCTGCTGGGATCTGTAAAACCTCTATTGCTTTTATTTTGCATTCAGTGTTCTCAACGCACTTTTCTCCCAGTTTATATAATAGCAATTTCAAGCCATTCTCCATCCAAAACAATCAGGAAGGAAAGGCATGGACTGTTGCCAGGAGTCTACTCATTATACATATTCATTTTTCTTTCCATTGTCTAAAAACAGTCATTAGTATATATTATTAGCTTGGTACCTTATTCACACTTACTTCTTCATTATGTCATATTACCTTAAAATCTCTTTTGTTACATGTTTCCTAAATGACTAGCCATTAAGCTGAATAGTAGGGGGAGAAACAGCAAACCAAATCCTTCCTTTTTCCTTAAAGGCTCTCTTCTTTCTATGATTTGTAATCATGAATGAAAGGTGATTAATGATTTTGGGCTTTTATCCTTTCTGCTCAGAGGATTTTTTTTTTCAATTTCCTCCCTTTTTTTCATGCTGGTAAGTGATCAGGTTCATCAGATTGGAAGGAAAGGCATGGACTGTTGCCAGGAGTCTACTCATTATACATATTCATTTTTCTTTCCATTGTCTAAAAACAGTCATTAGTATATATTATTAGCTTGGTACCTTATTCACACTTACTTCTTCATTATGTCATATTACCTTAAAATCTCTTTTGTTACATGTTTCCTAAATGACTAGCCATTAAGCTGAATAGTAGGGGGAGAAACAGCAAACCAAATCCTTCCTTTTTCCTTAAAGGCTCTCTTCTTTCTATGATTTGTAATCATGAATGAAAGGTGATTAATGATTTTGGGCTTTTATCCTTTCTGCTCAGAGGATTTTTTTTTTCAATTTCCTCCCTTTTTTTCATGCTGGTAAGTGATCAGGTTCATCAGATACCTGAAGCCTACCCGCTCCCATACATGCAAATGCAGGGAATACAGACTCTCCATCTGCGTGGGAAAAACTGGGCTGTGCACCATAGCACAGGACTTTTCAACCTCTCACTGTTGACATGTTGGATGGGATGAGTCTTTGTTTTGGGGGGTGCCCTGTGCACTATTGGATATTTAAGAGTGTTTTGGGTTTTACCCACTAAGTACCAGCAGTACCTTCCCAGTTCTGATAACCAAAAATGTTTCCACATACTGTCAAATGGTCTCTAGGTATACAGCCCTCAAGTGAGAATCACTATGGTGGAGGAAATTAGTAGAGTCTGTAGGTTCACAGAATTTCCAGGTTTGGGGTAAAGGATGTGAGGGACAAAGTTTAGCAACATGGAAAGTAAGCTGTTAAAAATGGAAAAGAAAAGCAGCACTAATAAGAAAACGTGGCTTTCACTTTGCAAGATGGAAGAACTTCCCCCTCCAGACAGTAGCTGAAGATCCACTTCTAATCCATGGATGGGGTGATTAAAAAAAAAAAAGTGTTACAAAAGAGAGACACACAGAGAAGGAACTTCTGATTGCGGAAGTTGGGGGTGGAGAATGAAGGATGGGATTGTTAGGAAGTTTGGGATGGATACATACACACTTCTATACTTCAAACGGATAACCAACAAAGACCTACTGTATAGTGCAGGGGACTCTGCTCAATGTTATGTGGCAGCCTGGATGGGAGGGGAATTCCGGGAAAAATGAATAATGTATATGCATGGCTGAGTGCCTTTGCTGTCCACCTGAAGCTATCACAACATTGCTAATTGGCTATATACCTCAATACAAAATAAGAAATAAAAGCCAGATGTTATCAACAAATAAAGCGCACACACATGCCAAAGAAGTGGTTGATTAGATTGGATCTTGGCATAGCATCCTAGACACTCAACAGATGATGACTTAGTGATTAGCAGGTGTTTCCTTGTAACAGGACAACTACCTTTCTTTAAGAGGATGAATGCAAACTTTCTCTTGCCAGATCCAAACCACCTGAGCTTAACAAAAATCTTCCAAGTCTGCCCATTGCCAGACCTTTATGGATATAAATTAATGATTATCAGGGTCTTTAGTGGCTGGGTAGGGTGGGAGACACGAAGGAGACTATCAGATGAGACCTTCCTTGATTCCTCTCAAGTGAGAGGATCAGCTACTTTAGGAACACAGATCCTGGAAGTGGAAGCTAAAGCCAAGTATTAAGTATTCAGCAGCATAGATTTCCATGTAGAGACCTACAGCCAGGACGGAATTACCACATGCTCGTGTTCAGTCACTAAGTCAACTCTTTGCCACTGCATGAACTGTAGCCTGCCAGAGTCCTCTGTCCATGGGATTTCCCAGGCAAGAATACTGGAGCAGATTAATGTTTCCTTCTCCAGGGGTTCTTCCTGACCCAGGGATCAAACTTGCGTCTCCTGCATTGACAGGTAGATTTGAGTTTGGTTTTTTTTTTTTTTTTTTTTTTTTTTACCTCTTAGCCATCTGGGAAGCCCCTTTGACAGAATTTATCTTACAAGAAAAGGAGAGAAGATATGGAAATCATCCAACAGGATGAAAAAATGTTCAATTATCTTCTCTGGGAAAATAATTTTGCATGGTATAGACATGGATGGAAACGTGTCAGAATTTTTTCAATTGATGATGAAATATACAAAATGAAGTAAGAGGTATTAAGATAATAAAATTAAAAGCCTTAATAACTAGTCTCATTCTAATTACACACAGCTAAATTTAGAGCAGAATTTTCAACCTAAGGATTATGAGATGGTGAGGAAATTAGAAGCAAGTTCTGCAACCAGTGTTTGTGTTAAGGAGTCAGTGTGAGTCACAGGGAAAGACATCAGGCTCAGAGTCAGGAGATTCGGAGTCTAGTCTTAGCTCTTTAACAGTAAACGTTGTGACCGAAGAAGTCACTTTACACCTCCATACAGTGAGAGGATTGTACTATGCCTGTTCAACTTCTTTCTGGTTTGTGCTTTGCTGATTGTCTATGTTATTAAAAGATGACAATTATGGTATGATGCAGGTTATAATATGTTACAGAACTTAATTCCTTCCAGTCAGCCTTTTTTTTTCACACTATGCTGCAGACTGGAAGCAGTGAATAGAGTGAAGTAGATCTGAGTTCTGAGCTTCCCAAGTGGCACTAGTAGTAAAGATTTCTCCTGCTAATGCACGAGATGTAAGTGACCCAGGTTCATTCTCTGGCTCAGGAAGATTCCCTGGAGGAGGACGTGGCAACCCACTCCTGTGTTCTTGCCTGGAGAATCTCACAGATAGAGAAGCCTGGAGGACTAAAGTCCATAGGGATGCAGAGTCAGACATGACTGAAGCAACTTAGCATGCTCGCACAGATATGAATTCAGACATGGAGACACATTATTATACAATCCGATCAATGTGTGTCTCCCTCAACTTCTTCCCTCTCTCTGTATACAATCTAGATAGTGATTCATAATTTAAGCACTAAGAGCAGAGTTGTTTTAGTTAATGTTGCTCTTGTTCTAGTTTATATTTCTCTACTTAGTTTCCCATTCATTCTGTTTTTTTAAGTTTTTTTTTTAATGTGAGCCATTTTTAAAGTCTTTATTGAATTTGTTATGATATTGCTTCTTTCATGTTTTGTTTTTTTGTTTTTTTGTCCACAAGGTAGGTTGGATCTTCACTCCCCAACCAGGGTTTGAACCCACATTCCCTGATTGGAAGGCGAGGTCTTAACACTGGACTGATGGAGAAGTCCCCCCACCCCATTCATCCTAAATACACTATATTCTGGTTTATTTGTCCTCACCACACTGCATCAGATAACCTCCTAATTTCTAATTGCCAAACCCAGTACTGTTTTTCATACCTCTCCATTCTAGTCCTCTCTATGCAGTTTTTGGCACTATCTCTTCCCTATTAGGAGCCTTCTGAAGGAGTTCAGTGGTGAACAATTCGCCTGCCACTACAGGAGATGCAGGAGATGTGGGTTCCATCCCTGGGTCTGGAGGAGGAAGTGGCAACCCACTCCAGTATTCCTGCCTGGAGAATCCGCATGGACAGAGGGGCCTGGCAGGCTATAGTCCATGGGGCCACAAAGGAGACCAACATGACTTTGAGACTAAACAGCAACTTCCCCACTACAGAACACTCTTCTCCTCTGACTGCTGATATTGCCCTCTTAGGTTTCTCTTCACACTCTCTTTGGATATCCTTTTTCTGTTTTCTACTCCCACTCCATTTCTTTTGCTTGTCCCCTCTGTTGACAGTTCCCACGGGTTCTGTCTGCTGCCCATTGCTATTCTCAGTATGTATATTCTCCTTGAGAAAATTTCTCTAAAGTTTTATTTAGATATATGTCACATACCATACAATCCTCCCATTTAAAGTATACAATTCAATGTTTTCTAGTATTTTCAGAGATATGTACAACTAATCTCAACCAATGCCAGTTTTAAAGCATTTTCATTTTTATGAAGAAATAACTTTTTAGCTATCACTTTCCAGTCCCAAAATCTAAGCAACTACTAATATACTTTCTGTCTCTATAGTTCACCTATTCTGTACATTTCATGTAAATGGAATCATACAGTATGTGTTCTGTTGTGGCTGGATTTTTTCCTTTAGCATAATGTTTCAAAATTCATCCACTTTGTATCATATATCAGTATTCACTGTTTTTTATTGCTGAATAATATTACAAGATAGAAACGTGCTTAGTCACTCAGTCGTGCTACCCTTTGAACTATAACCTGCCAGGATTCTCTGTCAATGGGATTTCCCAGGCAAGAATAGTGGAGTCAGTTGCTGTGTGACTCAGGGATCAAACCAGCATCTCCTGTGTCTCCTGCATTGCAGGTAGATTCTTTACCTGCTGAGCCATCAGGGAAGCCCCACCCACAGTATAGATATACCACTCATATGCATGAGTGATTTCAAGTAGTATAGAGATATACCACTCTAAGTGCATAGTTGCTATGCGTTTAGATTGTTTCCTTCTGGCTACTAAGAACAGAGCTGCTCTGAACATTCACATACAAGTTTGTGTGTGAACCTATGTTTTCATTTATCTGGGCTATATGCCAAGCAAAGGAATTGCTGTGTCTCATTTGTTCCTAAGGTTTGATTTACAGTATCTTGCAGGTTCATGTCTAAGTCTGTATCTTTAGTTCACACTCTTTTACACCACAGGGAAAGAAAGTGTTAGTCACTCAGTCATGTCTGACTCTGGGGTCTCATGGACTGCAGCACACCAGCCTTCCCTGTTCTTCTCTGTTTCCCAAAGTTTGTTCAGATTCATGTCCATTGAGTCAGTGATGCCATCTAACCATCTCACCCTCTGCCACACCCTTGTCCTCCTGCCTTCAGTCTTGCCCAGCATCAGGGTCTTTTCCAGTGAGTCGGTTCTTCATATCAAATGGCCAAAGTATTGGTGTTTCCACTTCAACATCAGTCCTTCCAAAGAATATTCAGGACTGATTTCCTTTAGGATGTACTGGTTAGATCTCCTTACAGTCCAAGGGACTCTCAAGAGTCTTCTCCAGCACCACAGTTCAAAAGCATCAGTTCTTTGGCACTCAGCCTTCTTTATAGTCCAACTCTCATATCCGTATATGACTACTGGAAAAATGATAGCTTTAACTAGATAGACCTTCGTCAGCAAAGCGATGTCTCTGCTTTTTAAGACACTGTCTAGGTTGGTCATAGCTTTCCTTCCAAGGAGCAAGTGTCTTTTAATTTCATGGCTGCAGTCACTGTCCACAGTGATTTTGGAGTCCAAGAAAATAAAATCTGTCACTGCTTCCACTTTTTCCCCTTCTATTTTCCATGAGGTGATAGGACCAGGTGCCATTAGTTTTTTTTTTTTTAATGTTGAGTTGCAAGGCAGCTCTTTTACTCTCCTCTTTCACCCTCATCAAGAGATATTCTGTAGACAGCTTCCAAAACAATACATCCCAAACTGAGCTCACCGTCCTCTGAGAACTGCTTTCACTCCCTGAATTATTTATGACTGTGCATGCACTCACATACAGCCAGTCGTTGCACTTGTCTCGTCTCTCTCTCAGTACTCATATTCTGTCCACCATAGATCCTATCAACTCTTCTCCCATATGTTCCTCAAGTCTGTCCTCACAAGTCCCCACCGTGTCTTCCCTAAACGTGATTCTTCTAAAACACAAATCTGAACCCGCCACTCTCCTTCTTATACTCTTCAGTAACTCAGCACTGCCTAGAGAATTACAGGCAAGTTCTAAAGCACAGCCTCCTCCCATTGTTTCCCTTGCCACTCTCTGACATCAAGCTCCAGCGGCTTCACAAGTTGTAGTCTCTGACGTGCACTGTCCTGTTTTTACCTTTTGTGCATTTATGAATTCTGTTCACTGCCTGCAACGTGTCTACCATCTTCCCTTAACTGTCTGTTACCTACCCTTGGGCTTTTTCCCTTGCCACTCTCTGACATCAAGCTCCAGCGGCTTCACAAGTTGTAGTCTCTGACGTGCACTGTCCTGTTTTTACCTTTTGTGCATTTATGAATTCTGTTCACTGCCTGCAACATGTCTACCATCTTCCCTTAACTGTCTGTTACCTACCCTTAGGCTTAGTTTCTGTCATTGTTATTCACCTTTTAGGATCCATGGAACCCTCTTCCATGAATTTCTTACCCCCTTCCCTCTTTTCACTCTAAGAAGTGCTGGAGTGTGCTACCTCTGTGTTCTCATAATAACCAAGAAGATTTTTGTCAACACATTTACAACATTGTATTTCTTTCTTGAGAACTTCTTTAAACCATAGTTCTTACCTACTCATTCATACAAGGTATTTTACTTTGCCTTACATTTCATTACCCGTTTATCCTTCATTATCAGTGATGTTAGGGTGAGGCAACAGCAATATTAGCGGTACATGATCCATAGAACATGGTACATTTTTGTCCAAGTGTGGCACAGGTTCCTTTTTTTTTCACTCTAAGAAGTGCTGGAGTGTGCTACCTCTGTGTTCTCTTAATAACCAAGAAGATTTTTGTCAACACATTTACAACATTGTATTTCTTTCTTGAGAACGTCTTTAAACCATAGTTCTTACCTACTCATTCATACAAGGTAGTTTACTTTGCCTTACATTTCATTACCTGTTTATCCTTCATTATCAGTGATGTTAGGGTGAGGCAACAGCAATATTATTGATACATGATCCATAGAACATGGTACATTTTTGTCCAAGTGTGGCACAGGTTCCTTTTCCTTCACCCCCTCTTTTACAACTCCTTCCACAGACTCACAGCAATTGCCATCTAGTTGGTAAGCATCATTCCTTCCCTTGAACTGCATAGAACTTATGGTCCGATATGCATATGCCTTATATCCAAACTACACCTACAGCCCAGGTTCATTTCTTTGAACAACGTGGTAGAATCACGGCGGCCTGAGCAAGGCCATGCACATCTTATTGGCATAGTTATGTGAACATGAACACTAGGGACATTCACAACAGCTCCTTCAAGGAATCCAAAACATGAAGCCATAGTAGGAACCATGGTGGCCAAGTGTAAATGGAGAAGGATGAAGGAGAGAGTAAAAGCAGAGCAGATAAATGGAACACAAGAAGTCAATATTCAGTGTATAAGGAAGTGTGCATTATAAGTGTGGATGACTGGATCTGAATATTTACCTGTGCCTTGGAAGAAAGAGCCTCATAATTTCTTTCCTTTTTTTTTTTTGCTTAAAGTCAGTAGTCTATCCTTAACTCTTTGAGGCAAGAATGGAATAGTAGGTGTCATGGCACATTAAGTGAACACATTAGTAGAGAGCTCCTGTAGCACTCTATTAAAGAAAAAAAAAAAAAAAAAGACTAAGGCCAAGCTTAGTGCATAATGACCACAGAAGAAGAGTCACATGTTTGCCATTATTAACGTGAAGCTTAGCTTGGGGGGCTTTGTATATATTCAACCCTATTTTAATTGTTAATGTTTGCCTTTCTCCTCGTCCATAACACATAGAACTCAAAAGTGTTCTAGGGAAAATGTTGTACATTACCACATATTTGGGAAAGTATCTTTTGTGAAAAATTAAAACAAGAGGCAACTAGGGAAAGCCCCAATATTTTCTGTCAGAAACTGAAGAATCAATAACTGTTTAACTTCATAAAATATGAAGATAGGCAGTTTGTATAGGACCTCATTCATGTATAAGAAAGGAAAAAAAATTCATAATTGAAATGTATCAAGGAATTTATTATAGATGTTGTATAAGGATACTTCTGTATTCTCATCCACTAGCTTTAGTTTCCTCATCTACCCTGCCCTTTACTTAGGACTGACATA
>SJYC01073844.1:0-10587 GCA_006408675.1 Madoqua kirkii
TTGACTGTGTGGATTACAACAAACACTGGAAAATTCTGAAAGAGATGGGAATACCAGACCACCTGACCTGCTTCTTGAGAAATCTGTATGCAGGCCAGGAAGCAACAGTTAGAACTGGACATGGAACAATGAACTAGTTCCAAATAGGGAAAGGAGTACGTCAAGGCTGTATGTTGTCACCCTGCTTATTTAACTTATATTCAGAGTACATGAGAAATGCTGGGTTGCATGAAGCACAAACTGGAATCAAGATTGCTGGGAGAAATATCAATAACCTCAGATATGCAGATGATACCACCCTTATGGCAGAAAGTGAAGAGAGGAACTAAAAAGCCTCTTGATGAAAGTGAAAAAGGAGAGTGAAAAAGCTGGCTTAATGCTCAACATTCAGAAAACTAAGATCATGACATCCAGTCCCATCACTTCATAGCAAAAAATGGGGAAAAAATGGAAACAGTGACAGACTTTATTTTGGGGGGCTCCAAAATCACTGCAGATGGTGATCGCAGCCATGAAATTAAAAGATGCTTACTCCTTGGAAGGAAAGTTATGACCAACCTAGATAGCATATTAAAAAGCAGAGACATTACTTTGTTAATAAAGGTCCATCTAGTAAAAGCTATGGTTTTTCCAGTAGTCATGTATAGATATGAGAGTTGGACTGTAAGGAAAGCTGAGTGCCAAAGAACTGATGGTTTTGAACTGTGGTGTTGGAGAAGACTCTTGAGAGTCCCTTGGACTGCAAGGAGGTCCACCCAGTCCATTGTAAAGGAGATCAGTCCTGGGTGTTCATTGGAAGGACTGATGCTGAAGCTGAAACTCCAATACTTTGGCCACCTAATCCGAAAGGCTGACTCATTTGAAAGGGCCTTGATGCTGGTAAAGACTGAAGGCAGGAGAAGAGGATGATAGAGGATGAGATGGTTGGATGGCATCACTGACTCAATGGACATAAGTTTGAATCAACTCTGGGAGTTAGCGATGGACATGGAGGCCTGGTGTGCTGTTGTCCATGGGGTCACAAAGAGTTGGACATGACTGAGCCTCTTAACTGAACTGAACTGAATATTCTTTTAGTTTAAAGCATAATAGAAAGATCCAATTACATGAAACAGAAGATTTTAAGAATATGAACATATTTAATCTTTTCTTAAAGTTTTTCTAATTGTTTGGAAATTGGCAAGTTAAGGTTATTACAAAACTCAAACATTAATTTTCATTATTGGACCCTTACTTCATTGCATAAAGAATTCAAGATGGACTGAAACATAATAACAACTTGGTAAGTGTGATTTTTCCACTCCATCTCATAGTGTTCTTAGTTTTTTGAAAAGGAAAACTTAGAGTCTTTTTTAAGCAGGACCTCTAAATTTTCCAGATTTCAAAGTTTTAAGTAACTTAGAGTACTCATTAATTGTGATGGGTTAGCTCTGAAATATCAAGTAGCTATATACTTCCCTGACATTTTATACCTCACAAAGTATTTTTACGTATTTTGTGCAAAATTAGCTTTGAAGATTTTAATAGGTATTATAAGAGTTAGCATATGTTGCATACAATTTGTAATTTATTTTCCATATGAAACTAAAATCCTTATCATTATTTGACTCTTGTGACCCCATGGCCTATAGCCCGCCAGGCTCCTCTATATATGGGATTTCCCAGGCAAGGATACTGGAGTAGGTTGCCATTTCCTTCTCCAGAGGATCTTCCAACCCCAGGGATAGAATCCATGTCTCCCGCATTGCAGGCAGATTCTCTACTGACTGAGCCACCAGGGAAAGTGAAATGAAGTTGCTCATTTGTGTTTGACTCTCTGTGACCCCATGGACTGTAGCCTACTAGCTCCTCTGTCCATGGGATTCTCCAGGCAAGGGTACCGGAGTGGGTTGCCATTTCCTTCTCCAGGGGATCTTCCCAACCAGAGATGGAACCTGAGTCTCCTGCACTGCAGGCAGATGCTTTACCCTCTGAGCCACCAGGGAAGAACTCAAAGTGTTCTTGAAGCCCCACTCAGATACTCAGTACAAGCTGCCTTTGACCTTTTGTCTTGGTCCTCCCTGTTCCTCTTTAGGGGTCTTCAGAGTCCGGTCCCTTCTCCCCTGACTCTCTGCCATCCACAGGCAGGGCACCTCACAGACTGCAGTGACTATTACGCACTTTTGTGCTTTTGTGAGACCCAGTATAGTCTTATATTGCTGGCATATGTTTTACTTGCTTTCTATTCTCTATGCCCATTCTTTATTTCATTTATGTCTATTAACCCCTCTTTGAGAAAGGCAAGGTAGGCATTGTTGTCCCATTTACAGAGAATGACTGAGAAAACTTAGAAGTCCTACTCAAAATTTACTTGGGCTCCACCCTAAAATTTAGTTTTCCTAACTTATCCATTTTATTTCCCCAAGACCCTCCTGCCCCAAAGTTGTTGCTTCTCTGCTGGGCTTTCATTCATTCGTGTATGCATGCATGCTTGCACTGAATTCAATAAAACTACTCAGTGTCTACCAGCTGCTGGCTACTTACAAGGCACGAGGGCAGGAGCAATGAACAAGATAAATACATTCAGAGCCTCAGTGCTTATAGTGGCCAAAAATATGGCAATGACTCTATTTATTGGGAGCCGCCTATGTATTTATGTATGCATCTAGAGGTCACATCTAAATTATAAGGTGCAGATAGAGAAACTGAGGCATAGACAGATGAATACTCTTAATAGAATCAGTAGTGTATACTTAATAAGGCTGCTGTTGGGACTATGGGAGACCCATCGTCTGCAGGAACAACTGGTAATTTAACAAGGCTGGATCTAATATACGCCACGAAGAACTGGAAGAAAAAGAGGTGGGTAGGTGGGCGGATGGATGTGGGGACATCCATAGCAGTGGCTGTGGTGAATCTTTGTGAATTATAAGCTATTTGCAACAGAGAACAATCAGGGGCATGACAATCAGGGGGCATGTGGGTTTACTAACACGTGACTGATTGACCGAAGTCGCTCAGTCATGTCAGCCTCTTTGCGACCCCATAGACTATATAGCCTGCCATGTTCCTCCATCCATGGGATTTTTCCAGGCAAGAATACTGGAGTGGGTCACATGATGTAAAACCAAAGGTTAGTCTTTTGCTTTTCAATAATGAATCTCTAAACTACTTAAATCTTATTTTCCAGGTAGTTTAACTGTCTTCGGGAACTGGGACAGGCAGGTCTGCTGACAACAGTATTACCACCTCCTCCCATTTTGTTTAGGGGGGAGGGTCCGGGAGCTGAGATTTGAGGGAGCATCAAACAAGGAGCGTAGAGAGACTTCCTTGCAATGAAAATACAGACTTCAGAAATTTCAAGTTAAGGAAAACTACAGCAGCTGTATTTTAAAATGATTTTGAGTCTGACAGTTTAGCAAGATTGTTGATTATATTCCTCACACTTTTTCTCAGGAGAGCAGTTCACCCCGTTCAACCTCAGGCCTTGATGAGGCTCCACTGAAATTAACGAGCCCAGGAAAAGAAGGGGAAGACCTCTGAGTCAGAACACTTGTGAGGGCGAAAAAGCAGGCTGAATAAAGCTGGAGAAATGGGACTCAGATTCCATAGGGAATTAGGGGATTAGCTACTCCAGTTCCCAACTGAAGAGATCTCACCACGCATGCCTCATGTGTTTCAGGCAAGATCGTTTCCGACCCAATCACACACTTGGGAAATGCTGAATTTTAAAAACAAAATGTAGCACAAATTAACCAGCGTGAAGGAAAAACTGTGTTCATGAATGCTAAAAAGGGGACAAAATGTACTAGATCTGTATCAAAGGTTAACTCATACTATTTCAATATTATATATCAAATATTAAGAAACATTTTGCAGAAAAATTTAAACCAAACTATCAAGGTATTGTGAATAAAGAATGCCAAACAGTAAAAGTATGTAGCAGCTGTGAAGCCATCACATTACTGCCACCCTGAGCCCTGAGGGAACTCAGGATGGAGGCGGGTGCCACCCCCAAGCCCCCCACCCCACCGCCCGGCACCGCAGTCACCCCTGGTGGTGTGCAGAGGAGACTCAGGATGAGATAACACAAGATACTGGCCCCAGAGAACTGAGGTTCATATAAAAGGAATAGTTTCAGTGAGCCCAGGCCCCTGCATCATCCTATACGTAGAAAAGTAGCAAACTTTTAAACTTGACATATATGATTTTCTTTAATTAACAGTAATCTTTTGATTGTCCAACTACCTGGTCTTCGTTGCAAAACCCCCTGTATATCCTGGCTCCTCCCCACCCCCTTGCCTCTCTAGAGCAGTCTCTCAGAGTTATCTGAGAGGCTTGGTCCCAGGCTTCAGTCCTCCATGTGGTCTGCTGAATAAAACATAACTCTCAACTTTTGGGTTGTGTATTTTTTTCTGTTGATGGTTTATCAGGAAGAGAAAACAGTAAGTACAAAGGCACACACACAGACGGGAGCAGGACGCTCAGCAGATGGGACTGAGGGCCGCCTGGCGTGGAGGCTCTGCGGTGCTGCAGGTGAGGCGTGGGGAGCAGAGGGTCTGGGGCACTGCTAGGTTTCCAGCTCAGGCACTTTCACTGTTGGTGGCTGCGGTCACTGGTTTAGATACTAAGTCGTGTCCAACTCTTGTGACCCCAAGGACTGGGGCCCACCAGTTTCCTCTGCCCGTGGGATTTCCCAGGCAAGAATACTGGAGTGGGTTGCCATTTGCTTCTGGGTGGGGGGCGGGGGGAGGATTAGCCACTGAAGCACCAGGGAAGTCTCAAAAATAATTTTTTTTAATAAAAGGATGGAAAAAAACTAGATAGCCAGTTAGAATATGCTATATAATGCAAGGAGCTCAAATCTGGTACTCTATAACAACCTATGGGGGTGGGGTGGGAGGTGGGAGGGAAACTTCAGTGCTTTTCATTTATAATCTAAAATGGGAAGGAGAAGAGCTACTCGGTGCATCTTATGGCAAAGTTTAGAAATTAATTAATTCAATGCAAAGGCCTGAGAGATCTTTGAAGATGTTAAATAAAGCCCAATAGCTATTCTTAAGGAGTGGTTTCTCTAAGTGTGCTCCAGGCTCCCAGCAGCACCTGAGCCCCTGGGAATTTGTTAGAAATGCTAATTTGCCCCACTTCACACCTACTGAATCAGAAACTCCAGGGGAAGGGCCCAGCAATCTGTTTTAACAAGATCTCCAGGGATTCTGATTCATGGAAAAGTTTATGAACACTGTGGAGGAGATGCCTACAATTTATTATCGGAAAATGTACAGTGGTTAAAGTACAGTTGAGTCACTCGATAGGTGGGCTCCATGCTAGGCATTTACAACTAGCCTCTTGTTTGCGTTTCCTGAAACCGGAGATGGATGGGCTCCAGGTTAGGCGTTTATAATCAGCCTCCTGTTTCCTTTCTGAAACGGAAGTAACAACAGGAACAGCGTAAACAGCCATGCTTTGCCTCTTGTGGACACCTTAAGAAAACAGTCCTGGCAGGCACAGAGAGGGGCTAAACTTTGGTTGAGTAAAGGATCAAGGGATCACATATTTCTTCTCCATGGGATAAGGGAGACACTACACAAGTCTAGAAAGGCTTCTTGGGGTTCAGAATTCAGGGGATGCCAAGCCATTATGAGTCCTGCTCTTCCCAGACACCTCTGCATTGGAATCTATCTTGAAGAAACTGGCACACTCACGTTGGAGAGGGTCCTAGGGCAGGTCAGGTGTAGAAAAAGAAACCAAATAACTGGCTGAAGGTAAACAAAGGCCCAGAAGACCTGCCCTACATAAATGACTTAACTGCCTCTTTACGGTGTCCTCCTTCTCAGGGAGGAGGCCCACACCCTTTCTCTCTGGGTGTGCATCTCTGCCTTGCTTCTGTCTTAACTAAACAAATGGTTTCTCTGTGTGCTCTCCCACTTGTTGTGCTACGCCTTTGATGATAAACTCTGAACCTGCTTTTATAGCTTTTGCTTCCATGAGAAAAATGCATTTGTCACTGGAGTCAAGAGCCAGCGAAAGTAGCTTCTAGCCTCTAGCCTCTGCTGGTCTGGTGCTCAGGATTCCTGGTTTTCATCCAGACCGTGTGTGTGTGTGCTTAGTCACTCAGTCGCGTTCAGCTCTTTGTAATTGCATGGACTGTAACCCTCCAGGCTCCTCCGTCCGTGGGGATTCTCCAGGCCAAAATACGGGAGTGGATTGCCATACCCTCTTCCATGGGATCTTCCCAAGCCAGGGATCGAACCCAGGTTCCCACATTGCAGGTGGATTCTTTACTGTCTGAGCCACCAAGGATTCATCCAGGCTACCCAGGTTCAATTCCTGGGCAGGGAACTAATATCTGGATTCACACTACCGCTCACTGCTGCCTCTCTGAGATCACAGCAATGTAGGCAGCCCAGCCGATCTACCCCTGAGGAGGATGTAAAGCAACATTGTTCTTCAGCCCTCAATCCTTGGAATCCCTACTTCACCCACCAGTGTCCCTTCATTATAGTTTACTGGTAAAGACTTGGGTTCAGAAGGGTTGCATGAACATTTATGTTAAATACCAAAATCTGTAAGGGAACTCTTCTTTAGAATTAATTTATTAAAGACAAGAAAATTCAACTTTAGACAGCAGCTTTGTACTCTAAAAGTAAGAAAGCTATAATAAGATCAAATTGAAGTTCTTTCAGAAACATTCTTCCATTTGACATATAAAATGCTTTTTATATCTGTGAATGTCATTTTGGGAAAAAAATTAACGTTTCCTGCTGTATACCTAGAGAACTTGCTAAAAAGCAAATATATGTTAAAGTGAAAGTGAAGTGAAGTCGCTCAGTCGTGTCCGACTCTTTGTGACCCCATGGACTATAGCCTATCAGGCTCCTCCGTCCGTGGGATTTTCCAGGCAAGAGTGCTGGAGTGGATTGCCATTTCCTTCTCCAGGAATCGAACGCGGGTCTTCCGCATTGCAGGCAGATGCTTTACCATCTGAGCCACCAGGGAAGCCTTAAAAGTATGTTTGAATTCCCAGGATGTTGTCAGTACAAGCTGGTTGGGATCTTTCTCTGCTTACTGCTTATTGGAATATAAATCCTCCTGAGGAAGAGAACTGGTATGATAGTTTTTAGTGGTTTTTGTCAAGTTACAGTCACAGAAGACATTTGTATATCAGCTGCTTAAAACCATAACATCTTGCCTAATGCATTTTGTAAGCTGGCTTTGTAAATACATATTTTTAAGATATTACTAGAGTATGAGAGGTTGAGCATGGTCGGGCATGTTTGGGCATGTTGGACGAAAAGCACTGGAGTCAAGAGCCAGCGAAAGTAGCTTCTAGCCTCTAGCCTCTGCTGGTCTGGTGCTCAGGATTCCTGGTTTTCATCCAGACCGTGTGTGTGTGTGCTTAGTCACTCAGTCGCGTTCAGCTCTTTGTAATTGCATGGACTGTAACCCTCCAGGCTCCTCCGTCTGTGGGGATTCTCCAGGCCAAAATACGGGAGTGGATTGCCATACCCTCTTCCATGGGATCTTCCCAAGCCAGGGATCGAACCCAGGTTCCCACATTGCAGGTGGATTCTTTACTGTCTGAGCCACCAAGGATTCATCCAGGCTACCCAGGTTCAATTCCTGGGCAGGGAACTAATATCTGGATTCACACTACCGCTCACTGCTGCCTCTCTGAGATCACAGCAATGTAGGCAGCCCAGCCGATCTACCCCTGAGGAGGATGTAAAGCAACATTGTTCTTCAGCCCTCAATCCTTGGAATCCCTACTTCACCCACCAGTGTCCCTTCATTATAGTTTACTGGTAAAGACTTGGGTTCAGAAGGGTTGCATGAACATTTATGTTAAATACCAAAATCTGTAAGGGAACTCTTCTTTAGAATTAATTTATTAAAGACAAGAAAATTCAACTTTAGACAGCAGCTTTGTACTCTAAAAGTAAGAAAGCTATAATAAGATCAAATTGAAGTTCTTTCAGAAACATTCTTCCATTTGACATATAAAATGCTTTTTATATCTGTGAATGTCATTTTGGGAAAAAAATTAACGTTTCCTGCTGTATACCTAGAGAACTTGCTAAAAAGCAAATATATGTTAAAGTGAAAGTGAAGTGAAGTCGCTCAGTCGTGTCCGACTCTTTGTGACCCCATGGACTATAGCCTATCAGGCTCCTCCGTCCGTGGGATTTTCCAGGCAAGAGTGCTGGAGTGGATTGCCATTTCCTTCTCCAGGAATCGAACGCGGGTCTTCCGCATTGCAGGCAGATGCTTTACCATCTGAGCCACCAGGGAAGCCTTAAAAGTATGTTTGAATTCCCAGGATGTTGTCAGTACAAGCTGGTTGGGATCTTTCTCTGCTTACTGCTTATTGGAATATAAATCCTCCTGAGGAAGAGAACTGGTATGATAGTTTTTAGTGGTTTTTGTCAAGTTACAGTCACAGAAGACATTTGTATATCAGCTGCTTAAAACCATAACATCTTGCCTAATGCATTTTGTAAGCTGGCTTTGTAAATACATATTTTTAAGATATTACTAGAGTATGAGAGGTTGAGCATGGTCGGGCATGTTTGGGCATGTTGGACGAAAAGCTGCAGAAAAGTGTCGTGGAAGGTCCCGGCGGTTGGCCACCGCCCAAACAGGAACCGGAAGTGGACCAAACTTCTAGGAACCAACTCCATGGCCTGGCCCAATCAAGTGCCAATCACCACTACAGCCCGAGCTTCCTACCTTATATGGGAGAACCTGGCTTGAAGGCCAGCCCTGACTATAAAACCCCCTCCCAACCCCCATACCTTGCAGACTCCCTTCCCTTGCTCACTCGCCCCTGAGAGTTCTGCCCGAGAGCGACCGCCCAATAAACGTTTTCATCGAAGGTCCTTAGAGGTGGCTTTTTCTTCCCGAGGCGTTTCTAACAGAGTAAACCACATTTTATCAACTAGAGGGAATCTTTATGTGCAGTGGAGGGAAGAATGCAAGGGACTGGCTCTAAATTTCTGTTTTTCAAAGATAGTTTAAAAGCAAGAACTTCTGGGGGGATATCTTAATTGTCTTAATTTCAAACTCAGATTTCAAGGCACCACTCAGCCTCAAGTGATCTATAAGGATCACTTAAATTGCCTTTAGTCTTTTGGATGCCTGGCTAATTTCATGCTCTTGGTATTGACAATCATACCTAAAATATATTTCATCCACTTTTATTTTACAGTGGATTTTGAATAATTTGCAAGATTTATTAAAAGTAATAAACTGTATTTGAAGAAATAACAGCCTAATCATATATTAGTATTAAGTAATAAAAATTCAGCTCCATAGGATATTGTAGGTGGTGGGGTCCGGGGAAGATTTATAGCATTCTGCAAAGGTTGAATGTACAGAGAATGTGAACATTAAGAAGAGGATCTGAATAACTCAGGCAACAGTTTATTATTTATTACCTGAATTAAGAAAATACATTCAAATGCTCCACATCTGCTGGGAGGAATGCTTGCATCATTAATATCTTCCTGAGAATATCATCTCTTTCTACTTTTAATTTAACATTTTAACTATGGACAGAAGATAAAGTGTTATATTGATGAGGTTCACATTTTACATCTATGATGTTGAATCAACTGTGGCACTTGTGTGTATCAACTTGCAGCCCCCAAAAGAAAGGCTGGAACTATCCCCTTATTTAAAATCTAAGGACCTCATCATTGTCATTAACATCCATCCATCTTCCATCACTCACTCCTTCACCCCTTCATCCATCTATTCATCTAGAGTGAGTCTAGAGAGGCAAACAAGATAATGGTAAGAGCCGGTGTCCAAAGGTGGAGTGAAATTGCTTCAGTTCACGTACAACTAAGGTGGATAACTACATCAGGAAGACGTCAGTAACAGTGAGGACTATACCAGATGATTATGCTGTGCACTACTTTGTAGAACCTGATAGGTTTGGGTACACAACGAGCTATTTACCTGGGAAAATAAGCAGTTCTGTTGCAATTTTAAAATTACATAATGCAAACAGAAACAGACTCACAGACTTTGAAAACAACTTATAGCTACCAAAGGGGAAAGGGATGGAATTCTCCAGGTCAGAATACTGGAGTGGGTAGCCTTTCCCTTCTCTAGGGGATCCCTCAACCCAGGGACTGAACCCAGGGTCTCCCGCACGGCAGGTGGATTCTTTACCAACTGAGCTATGAGGGATGCCCAGAGAGGGGAGGGATAAATTAGGAGTTTGAGACTGACATATACATACTACAATATGTAAATTAGATCATTTGTCGGGAAGCATTTAACGGGAGGCTTCCTGTGTGCTGTTTTGGATCTGTCATGAATCCTCTGTCCCTTATTAATTCCTGAATATTCAAGAATTAAGTGGAGCAGCAAGCTACTCCTGGGGGCTGAAGTATGCATGCATTTCCATACAGTGATAAACAACTATTTATGACCCTCTTCCTTTTTATGAACCATATGGTAAAAGTGACTATTTACAACCCTCTCTCTTTCGTGTGGATGACTTCATGTTTCCTTAATAACTTGTAAGTTTTGATTTTATCTCTCCTGAAAATAGCTACCTTGTAAGACAGTATAAATACCCACACAATGTTGAATAAA
>SJYC01073846.1:0-15871 GCA_006408675.1 Madoqua kirkii
CCGCCCCCAGCAAACCAAGCCAGACCATAACTGTCTGTGAAACGCTAGGCTATTCAGTTATTTGCACCAATGTCAACCCCCAGAAACCTGTCTGAAGGGGCACAAAAGCTGCACAGATTGGAAATGCCCGTCACTTTCATATGGTAATGCAGGATTGTAGAACCAACAACAGCTTATTTTTATTTAAAATTTTGATATTCTATTCCTCATGAGTTTTTGCATTATTTTTTAATTGGAGCATAATTGTTTTACAATGTTGTGTTACTTTCTCTCATACAACAAAGTGAGTCAGCTGTATTTATACATATATCTTTTCTCTCTTGAGCCTCCCTTCCACTCCACATATCCCTCCCTTCTAGGTCATCACAGAGCACAGAGTTGAGTTCCCTGTGGCATCCAGCAGCTTCCCACTAGCTAGTTATTTTACACATGGTAGTGTATATGAGTTTAAGTAAACTCTGGGAGTTGGTGATGGACAGGGAGGCCTGACCTGCTGCAGTCCATGGGGTCACAGAGTCAGACACGACTGAACGACTGAACTGAACTGAACTGAATATCAGTTCTGATCTCCCTGCATTCATCTTGATTTTTTGGAAATCTTACATTCCAGTATTATCTTGATGACTGGGTCTGTTGGATTGCCCTTCAATCTGCGCCTCACTAACCCCGGTCCCGCTGGGGTGCTACTTGTCACACCTGAAGGCGACCTGAGATTAGACTGAGAGAAGCAAGAGAAAGGGCTGACTGTCTGTGCAGGAATTCATTAAGGAATTGAGAAAAAATATTCCAGTGTGCATTTGAGGTCCTAATAATTCCTATAATCAAGTCTGAGGAAGAAAAACCAGGTCCATTGAGTCCTGGGCAAATTGACTTTATATTTACCAGGTGGTGGGCACCCTGAAGACACAGATCTGGATGGGGATCAGGATAAAGATACTTTGTTGTTTATCATGGGTTTGCAAAGAAAACTTGAAATTGGGGAAATGGCCTTACAACAGAAGAGAATGACGTCTGTAATAGAACCTGCCTTGAGAGGACTGGAGGATTTCATTGCAGATTTATTGCTATCAGCTGTAAGATATGCCAGATTGGATCTCTAGTCCAGCCTGTAACAGGAGAGAAAATGAGAATTTCCCAGGGAAAAATGAACTGAGAAATCCATTAATTTGTGTGTGGAGGTTGCAGACTTGAAAAACAGACACAAAACAAGTCCACAAACCAACAAACCCCCTCAGATCAGTCTCATGAAAACACAAGAGTTTCATATCTCTCACATATGATGAAACAACAGATTAAATTGCTCTGTAAATGAGCCTTCTGATATTTTCTTTCTCTCTTTTTTTAAGGTTTTTCTTTTTTGGAGAGTAGGGGGTGGCGCTATTCTGTGCAAACTTGAGGGATCTTAGTTCCTCAACCAGAGGTGGAGTTCCTGGCTCCTACAGTGGAAAGGTGGAGTCCTCACCACTGGACAGCCAGGGAACTCCCCAGAAATGAGCCTTCTACTGTAGCATGCAATCTCAGGAAAGTTTTCACAGTCTTTTTTTTTTTTCTTTTTCAGATAGGAATTAAGGGCACCCATGAATCAGCGAATGGGCCTTCCTGGTGGCTCAGGGATAATCTGCCTGCAATGCAGCAGACACAGGAGAACGGGTTCCATTATTTAGTCAGGAAGATCCCCTGGAGATGGAAACGGCTACTCACTCCAGTGTTCTTGCCTGGAGAATTCCAGGGACAGAGGAGCCTGGGGAATGCAGTCCACAGCGCTGCAGTCTGACTCTACTGAAGCGACTGAGCACGGCACAGAGATCAGTGATGCCAGCTGGCAGGTCCCACTTTCCGAAGGGAGTATTAAGGCAGCTGGGGCTTGGCACAGCAGCACTAGTTTCCTGTTTTTCTTTGCTTATGCTTGGCATCCTCTTTGCTTCAGAAGCAGCAGCCTCATTGGGAGGAACCTCAGAGGAGGGATTCACCTGGGGTGAAGTGGAAAAGAGTTTTCCTCCAGCCCTCATTGCAGGAAGATGGGGAGGGCCTCTTGCTCAAGTTTGGTCAGACATTAAAGTCTTGCTATGTATTCTCAACCTTATGTGGATGACAGTTATTCAAAATACCCAGTTACCCAGTTCCTTACAGCCCTGTGAAAATCCTGTGTAAAGTTTGTAAGCGAGTTAGCTAATTGCAGGTACCCAACCCTGTAGTGGGCTTCCCTGGTGGCTCAGAGGTTAAAGCGTCTGCCTGGAATGCAGGAGACCTGGGTTTGATCCCTGGGTTGGGAAGATCCCCTGGAGAAGGAAATGGCAACCCACTCCAGTACTCTAGCCTGGAGAATCCCATGGAGGGAGGAACCTGGTAGGCTACAGTCTATGGGGTCACAAAGAGTCGGACAAGACTTCACTTTCACTTTCAACCCTCTAGTGGTGTGGCTTTGTCCACTCAGAGGGTGACTCTGCCCCATCCTAGAGGGGAGATCGGTCCTGGGTGTTCACTGGAAGGACTGATGCTGAAGCTGAAACTCCAATACTTTGGCCACCTGATGGGAAGAGCTGACTCATTTGAAAAGACCCTGATGCTGGGAAAGTTTGAAAGAAGGATGGCATCACCAACTCAACAGACATGAGTTTGGGTAAACTCTGGGAGTTTGCAATGGACATGCAGGCCTGGTGTGCTGCAGTCCATGGGGTCACAAAGAGTTAGACATCACTGAGCGACTGAGCTGAACTGAACTGCCCCTTCAAATCAGTTCAGCTTTTCTCCTTTCCTTGGTTCTTGATCAACCTTTACTCTTTTGAACTGGCTCTCCAGGGACCGATTAGCTCCAGTTCCATCCCCAGCTCCCTTTCCCGAAGCCTCTCCCCCCAGCTGATAAGACCCCCTTCTTGCATGGTACCTCTGGCCACTGCCGCTGTTCTATTCCCAGGGTCCCTATTACTGGCAGCCCTCTAGATCTCATGATTAAAACAAGTATTTCCCACAGTTGGTGGTGATTTAGTCACCAAGTCGTGTCTGACTCTTGTGACCCCATAGACTGTAGCCCGCCAGGCTCCTCTGTTCATGGGATTTTTCAGCTAAGCATACTGTAGTGGGTTGCCATTTTCTTCAGGGAATCTTCCCAAGCCAGGGATAGAACCCACAGTCTCTTTGCATTGCAGGCAGATTCTTTACTGATGAACCACCATGGAAGCCCATTTCCCACGATTAAAAGGCCATTAAGCTATGCTCAAACTACCACACAATTGCTCTCATCTCACAGGCTAGTAAAGTAATGCTCAAAATTCTCCAAGCCAAGCTTCAGCAATACATGAACCGTGAACTCTCTGATGTTCAAGCTGGTTTTAGAAAAGGCAGAGCAACCAGAGATCAAATTGCCAACATCTGCTGGATCATGGAAAAAGCAAGAGAGTTTCCGGAAAACATCTATTTCTGCTTTATTGACTATGCCAAAGCCTTGACTATGTGGATCACAATAAACTGTGGAAAATTCTGAAAGAGATGGGAATACCAGACCACCTGACCTGCCTATTGAGAAATCTGTATGCAGGTCAGGAAACAACAGTTAGAACTGGACATGGAACAACAGACTGGTTCCAAATAGGAAAAGGAGTATGTCAAGGCTGTATATTGTCACTCTGCTTATTTAACTTATATGCAGAGTACATCATGAAAAACGGTGGACTGGAAGAAACACAAGTTGGAATCAAGATTGCTGAGAGAAATATCAATAACCTCAGATATGCAGATGACACTACCCTTATGGCAGAAAGTGAAGAGGAGCTAAAAGTCCTCTTGATGAAGGTGAAAGAGGAGAGCGAAAAAGTTGGCTTAAAGCTCAACATTCAGAAAATGAAGATCATGGTATCTGGTCCCATCACTTCATGGGAAATAGATGGGGAAACAGTGGAAACAGTGTCAAACTATTTTTTAAGGCTCCAAAATCACTGCAGATTGGGACTGCAGCCATGAAATTAGAAGACACTTACTCCTTGGAAGAAAAGTTATGACCAACCTAGATAGTATATTCAAAAGCAGAGACGTTACTTTGCCGACTAACGTCCGTCTAGTCAAGGCTATGGTTTTTCCAGTAGTCATGTATGGATGTGAGAGTTGGACTGTGAAGAAGGCTGAGCGCCGAAGAATTGATAGTTTTGAACTGTGTTGTTGGAGAAGACTCTTGAGAGTCCCTTGGACTGCAACGAGATCCAACCAGTCCATCTTAAAGGACATCAGTCCTGGTGTTCATTGGAAGGACTGATGTTGAAGCTGAAACTCCAGTCCTTTGGCCACCTGATGTGAAGAACTGACTCATTGGAAAAGGCCCTGATGCTGGGAAAGACTGAGGGCAGGAGGAGAAGGGGATGACAGAGGATGAGATTGCTGGATGACATCACTGACTCTATGGACATGAGTTTGAGTGACCTCCGTGAGTTGGTGATAGACAGGGAAGCCTGGCGTGCTGTGGTTCATGGGGTTGTAAAGAGTTGGACACAACTGAGTGACTGAACTGAACCGAGTATGGTTAATTTTATGTGTCAAGTTGGCTAGGCCACGGAACCCAGATATTTGGTCAACCAGATAGCTGGTTCTGTGAAAGTATTTTTTAGATGAGCTTAAGATTTAAATCATTAACATTGTGTGAAACAATGACCTCTATAGTATGGAAGGTCCCTATTCAATCAGTTGAAGGGCTCAGTTAAAACAAGAAATGAACCTGACCTCCCCATAGGAGTTGGAAATTCTGTCAGCAGATTCCTTCCCTGGGTCTCTGGTCTGCCAGAGAGTGAAGTTCTTAAGGTCAATCAGTCTCTCTCCAGACACACACACACACACACACCACACATACCACACACCCATCAGGGATGCCCAACTAATACATATATTGAACATTCAACTCACCTCTAGGTGAAATTCCAACTACTCAAGGGGGCCTTTCTCACACATATTCAAATCCCTATTCTCTGACCTGTACTGGTTCAAAGAAAGCGAGAGAGGCTGAGGGGGGAAAGACAGAGAAAGGGAACATGTTGATCATTATACTCCATTGTTTCAGGGTAAGGAAAAGTTTGATGTCTCATGTATAATATGGATGACCACGGAACTGTTCAGCCTCATGATCATGCAGATATTTCAACTCATACTTCTCCACTTACCGCTAGCCCTGTTTTTATTTTTATTTTATTTTAATTCTATTCTAGTTTTAAATAAAATCTTTTGTGTTTCTTCTTCCTCCCCTCTTCCTCTGCTCCTGCCCTCTCCCTTTACCCCAAAGCTTCCTACTACATGTGTGACAAAATCTCTCACTGTCCTTTTCCTCCATCAGGCTGTGGCCAGACTAACTTTCCTAAGTCCCATCTTCACCATTCCCTTTGATTTCCTGAAAAGTTGGAACAAACTTTTTTTTCTGATTTTCAAAATCTTGCTTGATGTTTTCCCTCTTTCCTACTTAGTTTTCTGTCTTCCATCCTGAATCTCCAGCCTCTTCCTCTGTGCCTCCTTGGGGCCACTTACACCTCACATGTGCCTTCTTTGGTGCTTCTGCGTTTCACTGACACACGTCCATCTAACCAAAAACAATTGTATACAGACTAACTTTCCTAAGTCCCATCTTCACCATTCCCTTTGATTTCCTGAAAAGTTGGAACAAACTTTTTTTTCTGATTTTCAAAATCTTGCTTGATGTTTTCCCTCTTTCCTACTTAGTTTTCTGTCTTCCATCCTGAATCTCCAGCCTCTTCCTCTGTGCCTCCTTGGGGCCACTTACACCTCACATGTGCCTTCTTTGGTGCTTCTGCGTTTCACTGACACACGTCCATCTAACCAAAAACAACTGTATACATACATATGTTTAGTCCAGAAAAATTTTGAGTCTTTATAGTTTATACATAAAAATCTTGCATTGTTCTATTTCTCGTGTATAGGTCTTGAATAAAGGAAGCAGAGAGAAAGCACACTGCGGTCGGATATGAACTCAGCCTCCCTTTCCAGAGCCAAAGTTGTGGCATTATTATAACCGAGTTCTCTAACATGAAAGAAGAGTCCCGGAGTGGGTAGCCGCTTCGTTCCCTAGGGGATCTCAAACCAGGGACTGAACCCAGGCCTCCTGCATTGCAGGAAGATTCTTTACTATCTGAGCCACCAGGGCAGCCCCTTCAACATGAAATTTTAATTTTCCTCTAAATCTAGGCCTTGAAAACATCACAGACATATGTGACGGTGCATTCATATCTTAAAGATAGATTTCCTTCAGTATTTTTCCTGTGCAATGTCATATTAGTTTCTTCCTTTTGTCTTACCTTTTTTATTTTTCCTGAAAATGTTCTCAATTCTCTACATGTGATAAGAGTTCTGTTAAAATGCTCACAAAAGCTTGCTTTTGGAAAGCATTTGAAGGTGAATGCATGCAGAGACATTGGCCTGGTCGTTAGAGCTGCTTTGCACCGAGGTTTGATTCTGGGACTTGAGTTCACCAGGTTTATTCTAATTGCCTCAGTGCCACCATGTGTGAAAGGAGACAGAACTGAGCTGGTGCCCGATGCCCTGGGAGGGACCATGAGCCTGTGGTGTGGGCACATGTCCCACAGAGCTGGTTCTTCAGTGCTGCTGAGATGCTGGCCTTGTAGTTACAGTGAGGAAGATACAAAAACAACTCCTGGGGTGTGTCAGCAGCCACTCCAAGAAGCAAGGGGATAGGATGCAGATGCTAAACCCAAAGTGAAAAATATGATAGATGCCAAAGCTTGAAATAAAAAACCAGACCAAAGAAAAGCCCTTGGGTGGTTATAATGGAACCTCTAAATCAGTCTGTGTTGGAGGATCAAGTGCTCACAGGGACTGTGAGCTCTACTGATGTGAAGTAATCTTGGAGATAGTTTCCTAAAGTGAGCCCTAAAGAGACATCCTGAGTCTTTAGAAATAATTGTCTTGACCTATTTAGGTGGCACAGTTTTCTGTACCCATCAACCTCTCCTTTTCTTAATACTTAACATATTAATTGAAAGCATTGCTAATAATGGACACTAATCAATCTTCCTGGAGAAAGCGATGGCAACCCACTCCAGTACTCTTGCGGGGAAAATCCCATAAATGGAAGAGCCTGGTGGGCTGCAGTCCATGGGGTCGCTAAGAGTTGGGCACAACTGAGTGGCTTCGCTTTCACTTTTCACTTTCATACATTGGAGAAGGAAATGGCAACCCCCTCCAGTGTTCTTGCCTGGAGAATCCCAGGGACAGAGGAGCCTAGTGGGCTGCCATCTATGGGGTCACACAGAGTCGAACACAACTGAAGCGACTTAGCAGCAGCAGCAGCAGCAATCAATCTTCCTCCTTATATAAATATGAACCAATAAAAAGGGATGAGAGTGATGAAAAGTGACCATGCCAAGCATCTGAGAACCAGGGAAGGCTAGCACCTCCTAGGCTGTGCTCACTGGTCACGTGACCATAAAGTGGTGACCCGGACAGAATATTTGGACATCTGTGAGCGTGGCCCTGACCAGCTCACTCACATATAGCACAGACACTGCAGGCACACACAGATCACCACCACCCATACACTGTTCATTAATCAGGCCAGGCCATTCACTGTTGCAAAATTCTGCATAACGATTTCACCTCTTAAAGATCACTCGGATCAGTTCATTTCTGTCCATCTCCCCTTGGGCAGTAGTGGCCCAAGTCCAGGCCAGCAACATTTCCAGCTTGGATTGCTGTTACCGCTTCTCTAAGTGATTGCTTGCATCTGCCCACCTCTAGCCAGTTCTCCACAATGCAGCCAAAAGGTTTATTCACACTCAGATTTGATGTCTCACTCCCAGGCTCAAGACTGTTTCGATGTTCGTAGCAGGACTCTCAGAGCTTGATGTTTCTGGAGTTCCACTGCTTTCTAACTCTAACTCCTTTGTGCTTCCTTGACTCTGCCTTTCTCCCTCAATGTGCCGTCTGCTTCCAGCCTCTCACCTACTCCTCTCTGCGCAGAACTCTCCCCCCGCCATAGCTACTTTTGCTCCGGTCATTCTGATTTCAGTGTGAATAACTTCCTCAGGAGATTTGACTGGCTATACAGAATCAATAGTAAAATATATGCATATTTTATTATTTATAGGTTATTATTTGCTACATATCCTTTGCATCAGAAACATTTTATGATAAATGGCTATATGCATATATATCCCAGATTTTTTTGAGATTAGTTTTTAAATATTCACCAACACATCACCAAAGAGTTCTGGTGGTCACAGGGTTAACCGGGTTAGCTGGCTGGATCAGTTTCCTTCCCTTCCATGTTTCTGTTGCCTGTTCCTTTATGGGTTTCCTGGGATCATCTCTGAAACAAACTCCTTTTAAGCAAATTCTGGTCTCAGGGCCTGTTTTGAGGGAAACTCAAACACAACAGTCATGGAGTGCACTTAGTTTGTCCACTATTTCATCTCCAGTATCTAATAAGCACAACATAAATATTTGTTGAATAAGTAAACAAATGAGCACAGCCTCCCAGCATCCCACTACCAGCTAAGTGAGCTTGTTGAAACCCTTTTTACTCTGTGGTTTACTGGGCATGAAGAGTTTGCTCGGCTCTGTAGTGTCCCCGGAATTCACCAAGATGGTGACCGGCCTCGTATCTGAAGACGTGTGGAGAAGTTATAGGGAACCACTGGGGAAATCCACGTATACTAGTGCCATCTGGGGTAAAACCAGGAGATGATACCTGTTGCTCAGCCGTGTCCGACTCTTTGCAACCCCGTGGACTGTAGCCCACAAGGCTCCTCTACCATGGGATTTTCCAGGCAAGAATAGTGGAGTGGGTACCATTTCCTTCTCCAGGGGATCTTCACAGCCTAGGGATCGAACCCAGGTCTCCTGCATTGCAGGCAGATGCTTTAACCTCTGAGCCACCAGGGAAGCCCCAGTACATGATATAGTGGAGGAGAAAGAGAGCTCCCCTGAGAAAGTGGGAAAGCAGAAATGGGGCCCAAAGGTGAGATAAAGTGGCCAAAGTTGCTGGAAAGCGCTGGGTACAAGGCATCATTTGTCTGTGTTCATGAGCGTATTCACGAGAAGGATCGTGAGCACGAAGGGAGAGAGAGAGACAGTCTCTAGTGACGATCGCTTCTACTTGTTTTTGCTCTTGCAGAAGTGGCAGCATTTATCTTAGAAACGTGTGGTTCAGTTTCAGTGCAGTACAATGCTGAAAAGAGATTAAAGGGATCACTCCTCCGCATAAAAAAAGGGGTCATAACTTGACGACAGAATTGGGAGGAGCCTAGAAAAAGGGAAGGTTTGAGAAAATGAGGACTGAACAGCCCTGCAGCAGAGACAGGGTGTCAGATCCGTTCAATTGGGGCAGAAAGTCAGAACGCACGTTATCTTGGGAATTGCCACAATTTGGCGCAAGGCATTGAATTCCCCAAATATAAAATTTGGTAACAATACAGTTTAAGCTTTGACTCAATTTGAGAGTTGGAGAGCCTTTACATTTCTACTTTCTCCAGGCATTGAGAAAACATTCTCTAGGGATGGAGTATAATTGCAAGCTTCTGTTGAGTGGCCATCCCTTCCTTCTTTGAGATGGGATTTTCCCCATGGACTTCACTGAACTATTTTTGTAAATGCCATATTCTGGCTGGGAAAAGTTACTGTTTGGTCCTTGATTTAGAAGGACAAGGAATAAAAGGCAAACATATTGACCACAGTGGTGATTATGTTCGGTTGAGGTTTTCTTACAAACCTTTCCAAGTCTTAATCATTATCTTTTCATCTTGAAGTGGAGCAACTTAAATAACATCTTGACCAGGCCCTTCTGGTTGAGAGTTAGGATATAAAGTGTTTTGGTTGGGAGAGGGGCTTATTGCCTATTTCCTCCACTTCAGGCTACACATGAGTCAGTGTGATATTAATACATCCCATGTGAGGGAGATGATTAAAGTTGTTCAGTAGGTTCATTTTGACAAAAGTATTTGCCGATGAGGAGTATCACCTTTCATATGAGGCTGTCTCTGGAGATGCCAGAGGACTGAAACAGGAGATGTATCCTCCAGAAACATCGATGTCAATGAAGTGGACAATGGTAACAAAGAATTATGAAACCTCAAGGGTGTGTCAGACACTGTGCTCAGTACAGGATTTTTTCTTTTTTTAAAGGAATAAGAGCACTTTTTTTCACTTTAGCAAGTTTCTTGGAGGGACCCCAGATATGCCTAGCAATCATGATAGTACCAAGTGGTAAATGCTTGATGAAGGTATATGTACTTTTTAGAGTTAGGGAATTATGAGTCTTTTCAGGTAGCACTTGGGGAAAAGTTTCACAGAGGAGGTGGCACATTAGCTGGAAGTTAAAGTGTCAATAGGAGGTCTTCAGGCTAGAAGGATGGATGGGTATTATAAGCACAAGAGAAAATAATTTGTGCAAAGCCATAAAGTGTGACTATGGATGCCATATTGTGAGAATGGTGAGCAATCCAACCAGAAGAGACCACTCTTTCTGGACCACTTAACTGGCTCTCTCTTTACTCCTTGGAAGAAAAGTTATGACCAACCTAGATAGCATGTTGAAAAGCAGAGACATTACTTTGTCAACAAAGGTCCATCTAGTCAAGGCTATGGTTTTTCCTGTGGTCATGTATGGATGTGAGAATTGGACTGTGAAGAAGGCTGAGTGCCAAAGAATTGATGCTTTTGAACTGTGGTGTTGGAGAAGACTCTTGAGAGTTCCTTGGACTGCAAGGAGATCCAATCAGTACATTCTGAAGGAGATCAGCCCTGGGATTTCTTTGGAAGGAATGATGCTAAAGCTGAAACTCCAGTACTTTGGCCACCTCATGTGAAGAGTTGACTCGAAAAGACTCTGGTGCTGGGAGGGATTGGGGGCAGGAGGAGAAGGGGATGACAGAGGATGAGATGGCTGGATGGCATCACTGACTCGATGGATGTGAGTCTGAGTGAACTCCGGGAGTTGGTGATGGACAGGGAGGCCTGATGTGTTGTGATTCATGGGCTCACAGAGTCAGACACGACTGAGTGACTGAACTGAACTGAACTGAAGTGAGCTTCTCAGATGGTAGAGTATCTGCCTGCAATTCAGGAGGACAGGGTTTGATCCCTGGGTCGGGAAGATCCCCTGGAAAAGGAAATGGCAACCTGCTCCAGTATTCTTGCCTGGAGAATCCCATGCACAGACCATGGGGTCACAAAGAGCAACTAACACTTTCACTTCACCTCCTCTTTCAAAAAGGGAAACAATCAAATTAACCCATCATTTCTGACTTGCACAGAGGCATTATGCTATAAATTTGTCCATTAACTCCTTCAACTCATTTAACATAGGTTAATTACCGGTCTAGATGTTCTAAGCATCGGCTTCATATTGACGATACTGCAATAAATAGAGGCAGACCAAGTCCTTGACCTCATGGAACATGAGCAGCTGGTTCTCTAATGGGTTCATTCACTTTAGCTCATCTCACTGATTCCTTTCACTGGAGTCAGAGGCTGAGGGACGATTAGGCAAAAACAGAAACCCATGGTGTTTTGAGGGCTGTGATGGCTAATTTGACTGGGCCATGGGATGCCCATATATTTGGATAAACACTATTCTGGGCATGTCTGTGAGGGTGTTTCAGGGTGGAATTAAGATGTGAATTAGCAGGCTGAGTAAAGCAGGTTATTCCCGAATGTGGGTGGGCCTCACCCGATCTGTTGGAGGCCTGAATAGGACACAAGGTGAAGCAAGGTAGAGTTCACTCTTTCTCCTTGTCTTTGAGCTGGAATCCTGGTCTTTTGCTTTTGGACTTGGACTCAGACTGGGACTTACACCACTGATGCTCCTGGGTCTCCAGCTTACTGACTGTAAATCGGGATGTCACAGCCTCTAAAACCATATGAGCTAATTCCTTATAGTAAACCTATCTCTATCTCTATTTCTTTCTCCTTCTCTCTTTCCCAGTCTCTACCATCTCTCTGCGTGCTGTGTGCTAAATTGCTTCAGTCGTATTCAACTCTGTGCTACCCTATGGACTGCAGCCTGCCACACGCCTCTGTTCATGGGATTCTCCAGGAAAGCATACTGGAGTGGATTGCCGTGCCCTCCCCCAAGGGATCTTCCTGACCTAGGGATCAAACCTGTGTCTCTTATATCTCCTGCTTTGGCAAGTGGATTCTTTACCACTGGCACCACCTGGGAAGGCCAGTGGGCTCTTTCTCTCTGTCTGTATCTCATCATCTCTCTATTTCTTCCTCTGTCACTATCATCTCTATCTTTCTCTATCTCTTTCTCTATATCTAATCCCCTATTGGGATTCTCTGGTAACTCAGATGGTAAAGAGTTTGCCTGCGGTGTGGGAGACCTGGGTTTGATCCCTGGGTCAGGAAGATACCCTGGAGAAAGAAATGGCAGCCCAGTCCAGTATTCTTGCCTGGAAAATCCCATGGACAGAGGAGCCTGGCAGTCTACAGTCCATGAGTTCACAAAGAGCTGGACACAACTGAGCTACTTCACTCACTCAACCCCCTATTGGTTCCATTTCTTTGGAGAATCCAGTCTAATACAGGGTAATAAAAGGCAAAACAATGTCCAGTATAAAATAGTTCTGCCTAAAGTTTGCTTTCTCACCTTTAAAATATTGCAAATTATTGAGAGATCTGGCTTTCATCTTAAAAGGCATTCTAGCAAGTGAAAAACTCTGGTATTTGGGAGAACACTAAAAAGCTTCTTTTTTGATAGTTCAGGTGATCATTCTAATGAGTGAAAAGGAAAATGTATTACTGCCTATACACCCCTACACCAAACAAACCAAAACACACAAAATTTTTATCCTAATGATTTGATACTACTTTTGAACGTGTTAGATGCATGTTATATGGAGAACAGTATGTTGAGTTTATTCTATAGGTATATGACTTATATTTATGAAGTAAGTGTGATCTTAACAGATAACTGGCTCTGCAAGAAAGAAAGGGGTATCCTAAAAAATAAAAATAGAAGACTGCTGAATTCCAGGCAAGACAGATACCAATGTATTTAGAGTTCCAGAGGCACGTTTTGCAAGTACTTTATCTCACAGGATTAACCATTATATTAAACTACTTCAGTTGAGAGTTTTCTATGAGTACTTGACTGAGATTTTAATAGCTTAGTGGGTGTTTGGTGACACTGACCTTAAAAAATTTCCAGGCTAGAATTATCTTAGTGATGCCAAGGTGCAGGGCTGAGGAGTCTGGCTGTCAGCTACCTGTGCTGGGGAAAGACTCAGAATTTTATGAGGAAGGGAATCCTTGGTCCCGCCTAGAGCTACTCTTGTATGACCCCCTCTGTTCTACATAAATATCCTTTTTATCAGGGAAGTTTTCTAATTGGAGACATCATTGGTCATTGAGATACATCCTTTCTACCCCTGGTTGGGCTGATTTTGAAAGTGTATGGATCTCCCATTCATTGGCAACACAGCATATTTGTTGTCTAAGCACAGGCCAGCAAATATAGTGCTTCTTGGTCAATACTAATCAAAAGCTCAGTTTTGAGTACAATTTTTTTTCTTTTATGGAGCTTTGGCTGAAGGTTATGCAGTATAGTCATTCTTATGAATATTCTAAAATCAACCCTTGAGTTAAGGCAGTCGGTCAGCAGCTGACCTCTCGTGGAACTGCTGTCGTGAACTGGGCTTGGGAACTGGCTCTGCCTCTCCAGTGAGTGCTTTCTAGGAAATATCTGACAGCAAGTTTATGCTGTAGGGAAGCTGATGCAGACAGGACACGGTTCACTGTAACCCAGATGCTCCTCCTTAAAAGGACCTGTGGGAGAAAATTTTTCTCTAAGCAATTACCATGCTGTAAGCACACAGATTCCAAATTGTGTGACTAATTGCTATGTCCTCATCTCACTGTACAGTCTGCCAGGAATCTCAAAGCCAAATTCATGAACCACCTTAAGCACACAAAGGCCTTTCTGATGTTTATTTTGCATACAATTTTCTCTACAGAATCATGTGACTTTAAAAAATATTGTTGCTGTGAAACATAGCATGAAGCTAGACATTTTAAAGTGGCTGTTTCAACAAAAGATAATCTGAAAAACAGAAACAGATTCACAAACACAGACGACAGACTTGTGTTTGTCAAGGGGGAAGAGGTGAGGAGGGAAGTATTGAGATTAGCTGATGCAAACTATTATGTAAAGGATGGATAAATAGTGAGGTTGTACTGTATAGCACAGGGGGCTATATTCAATATTCTATGATACATCATAATGGAAAAGAGTATGGAAAAGAATGTGTATATGTGTATAATATGTGTATAACTGATCACTTTGCTGTACAGTGGAAATTAACACAACCCTGTAAGTCAACTATACTTCCATAAAATAAATTAAAAAAACAAATTGTAAAATGTCAAATATACAAAAGAAGGGATGATGTTATTCAGCTAAATATTGTCTTAATTCTGTTATTCTAAAATTACTCATTAGTTATAAATATTTGATGACTTAAAAAAAATTCTTCAGGAATTGTGAGGAAAATTCACAATATAGTGTAATCATCACCTCTGTCTTGTTCCCAAATATTTTGCTACTGTAAAAGTATCATCTGACCTAGCTTTGTTTCATCTTTTCTTCCATTTTCTTTCAATTCTTTAAAAACAAAACCTTACTGTGTTTCATATATGTCTGTAAACCCTCATTATCTTTTTGGGGGAATGATGCAGCATTTTATTAAAAGATTATTGATAAAACCTAAGCAACAAGAATGACTCATTTGTGGAAGATGAATGCAAGAGTTTCAAGAAGGCAGCGTCAGCAGGAACTCACGCCAGCAGCGTCAAGTAAAATGAAGATGGAATAAAGCTGCTAAATTGAAAACAAAATCTGTGATTTTTGTGAAAATTGTGTCCCTGTAATGTGTGAAACGTGAAAACTGTGGTGATTAGGAGGTCAGATTAGGAGGTGAAGATTTACAAGGCTAGACTACTAAAACAACGACCATGTAGTGAAATAGGGGAAGAAAAGGCTATGAATGGAGGGCAAACAAGACTGAAAGAACAGTATTTTAAGTGATGGGACTACTTAAGCCAAGCATGTGGATGGTCCTGGCTTTGTGACCAGCTATGATGTGACCTTGAGCCAGGCACTTCCCATCTCTAGCCTTGGTTTTCTTACCTGTGAAACGTAAAGTTTAACTAGACTGTGTCTAAGAGTCCTTCCAGCTTTCATGTTCTATGATATATTTATGAATGGAAGGCATGCATAGTAAAATGAAAACAGTAAAGCAATTTTGAAAATACAAGAATACTTTCATCATAGACGCACTATCATTTTAGTTAATATATCTGAAATGCTGATCTCATAATAAAGCTTTTTTTATATCATAATGAAGGAAAGGAATTCAGTGAGAACTTTATATCCCTCATGTCATCAAAAGCTGGTTTGTTTTATCCAACCAACTTTTAAGTAATTTAAAAGTCAAAGTAGTGGTTGATGTGAATTGTGGCTGATTATCAATGGCCGTAAATGCTTTGTTACTTTTTCCATCAAGAGACAAGATCTGTGTTCCCTCCTCTTTAAACGAAATGGCTGCCTAACCATTGGTGTGTGAGGACATGACACTGTTTCTGGGCCCTGAGGAGACTGGCACCTTCCACTGTTTTCTCTTGTGGTAGTGCCTCTTTGAAACCGGCTGTCATGCTGAGAGGAAGCTCAAGCAGCTCCTCAAAGAGGCTACACAGAGGAGAAAAGAGGACTCCAGCCGGTAGTGCTGGCTGAGCAGCGACTCGCCAGCCATGCGAGTGAGCCCTCTTGAGAAAAGATCTTCAGCACCAGCTGAGATAGTCTAGCTGACACGAGAGGAAGAAGAAGAAGGAGAACAAAAAGAAGAAGAAGAAGAAGAAGAAGAAGAAG
>SJYC01073847.1:0-28593 GCA_006408675.1 Madoqua kirkii
GCTTAAAACTTAACTTTCAAAAAATGAAGATAATGGCATCCAGTCCCATCACTTCATGGCAAACAGATGGAGAAAAAATGGGAACAGTGAGAGACTTTATTTTCTTGCGCTCCAAAATCATTACAGATGGTGACTGCAGCCATGAAATTAAAAGATACTTGCTCCTTGGAAGAAAGCTATGACCAACTTAGAGAGCATATTAAAAAGTAGAGACATCACTTTTCCAACAAAATTCCATATAGTCAAAGCTATGGTTTTGCCAGTAGTCATGTATGGATGTGAGAGTTGGACCATAAAGGAGGCTGAGTGCTGAAGAATTGATGCTTATGAATTGTGGTGTTGGAGAAAACTCTTGAGAGTCCCTTGGACTGCAAGGAAATCCAACCAGTCAATCCTAAAGGAAATCAGTGCTGAATATTCATCAGAAAGACTGATGCTGAAGCTCAAGCTCCAATACTTTGGCCAGCTGATGTGAAGAGCTGACTCATTGGAAAAGACCCTGAGGCTGGGAAAGACTGAAGACGGGAGGAGAAGGAGGTGGCAGATGGCGAGAGGGTTGGTTGGCATCGCTGACTCAATGGACATGAGTTTGAGCAAACTCCAGGAGATAGCGAGGGATAGAAAAGCCTGAAGACCACGAAGAGCTGGACACAAGTGAGTGAGTGAACAGCAACAACCTTACATGACTGAGGCTTCCTAGATGGCCCAGGGGTAAAGAATCTGCCTGAAAATGCTGGAGACTCCAGAGATGCATGTTTGGCCCTTGGGTTGGGAAGATCCCCTGGAGTAGGAAATGGAGACCCATTCCAGTATTCTTGTCTGGAAAATTCCATGTACAGAAGAGCCTGGCGGGCTACAGTCCATGGGGTTACAAAGAGTTGGACACGACCAAGCATGTGGGCGCCAGGGCCTTATATTACTGCCTTCTTCTGGGTCTGCTGCCTGCCTGGTGCTTCCGCAACTCCACCACTGGAACAAAGGGAATGAAATTTGCCTGCTTCCGCACTGTCTGGGCCCAAAGCCTTTGGAGGGATTGCAAATATCCTCCTTTTGGTTGTTGTTGTTTACTTGCTCAGTTATGTCTGACTGATTGTGGCCCCATGGACTGTAGTCCACCAAGCTTCTCTGTCCACGGGATTCTCCAGGCAAGAATACTAGAGTGGGTTGCCATGCCCTCCTCCTCCTCCTTTGAATTAGGAGATGCAAAGTGCTATGTATCAAATAAGTAAGTAACAAGGGTTTAACATACATCACAGGGGATATAGCCATTATTTTGTAATAACTTTAAATGGAGTGTATAAGAATGTTGAACCACCCTGTTGTGCACCTGAAACTAACACAACAATATAAATCGACTGTGCACGCACGCTCAGTCACCTCTGTCATGTCTGACACTTTGCGACCCCATGGACCACAGCCCTCCAGGCTCCTCTGTCTATGGGATTCTCCAGGCAAGAATACTGGAGCGGGTTGCCATGCTCTCTTCCAGGGGATCTTCCCGACCCAGGGATTGAACCTGTGTCTCCTGCATCTCCTGCACAATTCTTTAACCACGGAGCCACTTGAGAAGCCCCAACCAAGTAGTCAATTAAAAAGTCCCCCTTTAGTGATAACCAACATTCAATTCCCTAACAATCTTCTCATCCTGAATGCCTTTTCACTCAAACAGGGTAGTGGCCAGCATTGCTTTTTGCCAGAAAACACTGCTTTTATTTTTCCCCAACTTGACATGCAGGATTTCAGTCATTTGGATATTTTTCTGGACTATTTGAGCTGGCATGACTGAGAAAAAAGCCTCTGTCCTTGCTGTCAGGGTGGGATTACACTTTGGTGGGGAAAGGATTTTGTTGATGAGTTGAGAGACACATTCATTCATTCATTCATTCACTCATCATTTATTCACTGTAACACTAAGTGAAAGTCCTGTTAGTCAAGGTCATGTTTAAAGGGCTGTCTGCATATAATGTTGGCCATTCTAGTAAGTGGGCACTGGGACTAAACTCCGCTGGGATCGCCTCAGGGTGCCCTGGCTGAGGGACTCCCAGGGGGACTATTCCAGGAAGGTCTGGCTGGTGAGGGCTCACCCTCAGGCCAGGAAAGTGCCCGGGACTCAGAGACCTGCCCCCTCCTGCCCGACCTCCTTAAAGGGAATCACCTAGTTCAGTCCCTATTATAGACACACGGGCCTGGCGGGCAGGGAAAGGAATGGCCAGCCCATCCCTGTTTTACTAATAAAACCAAACAGACATGTGAAGAGCTAGATTGAGTCTGAGAACTTCTTACTCTTGTAGGCACTTTGGTGTCCGGGAGGGTGTGGTTGAGGATTTCGTTGAGCAGTGTGTCATCGGTAGGGAGAGGCAAGGGCCTGGGTGAGACACTGGCAACGTCTGTGGAAATTTTAAAAAGAGCAACAATGAGACTGGAGGAGTTTGAATTAGAACAAGGTCACGATGTCACAGGCTTGTCCTGTCACTCTGGAAATTACTGATATCAGAACTCATGCTCTTTCAAGATCACATAAATATGTTCTTGGGCAAAATATAACTCATACTCTTGATCCCGCTTAAATTCCTCATTACTCTTTCCCAGGACCCAAGCTTGGTGCTCCCCTAGATGCGTTAGTTAAGTGGTTTTTGCCAAATGAGATCTGGTTAATTTTTCTTTTTGTGACTATATTAAGGACACAGAGATATCTTATCTTGAATTTGTTTGTTGGAAAATATTGGTAATGATGCCTCCAAGTGGTAGGATAATGGGTGATTTGGTTTTCCATTTATTCTTTCCTATATTTTCTTAGATTCATGCTATGAGTTTAAATTATAAAGTTAGAAATACAGTCAGTTTTGAAGCAGTGCATTATAAACTGTGTCAACTTCAATTAAGGATTGCTTTTCAAATAACATGCTTTCAGGATGATGTGAATTAAGGTTCAGGAGCAGATGAAATGAGGACATCTAAGCTTACCTGTTGAAGACACAGGGGTTTGACCAAGCTCTCCTAAGGTCTCCTTTGTGACTGCTTCATCTTTTCTATTAGCACAATAAAAAATAAAAAACAAGTGGTGAAAAGGAGCTTGATGACGACAGAGGAAACACATTTAACACATTTTCTTGTATTTAGAACTAAAAATTAGAAAGTATACTTTAAAACTAGGTTTACCTACTCTTTTAATCACAAAAGTAATCTTGTAATACATTTTCATTGAAGAAAGATTCAAACAATTTCCAAAAAATTTATTTTTGACTCCTGGGTTTTTGCTAAGCACCTTGGCTTTTTCTAGTCCTGGGAGCATTTTCATGGTAGACAAAGGTTTAGGGGGCTTGATACTTTATAGTCCTACTATGCTCCAACCGTGTCCTTGACATCAAAGACAATTGGTCACATGAACTATGGCTGAAACAATCTTGCTAAAATCTCAGACCCTCAGACCTGCAAACTCAGAGAGTCATTAAGTTTATCTGATAAAGTAACTCTTGTGGTTACGATAATGAGAGAGAGATAGATTTTTGGATAATGCAGGTGTATTAAAGCCCTGTTCTGGACATCATCATTGCCCACCATGGTGACATGCTGAGGACTTGTGGGCAGGCGTGCAGTGCCAGGGACTGTCAGTGTGGATGATATCCAAGGGCAAATCCAAGGTCGTGGTTATGGGCTGTCTGCACATAATGTTGGCCCATTCTAGCAAGGTTTATTTAGAAAGGAGTAGCAGCAGTGATATTTATTGAAGCGTGCTGCTGCTGCTGCTGCTGCTAAGTCACTTTAGTCGTGTCCAACTCTGTGCAACCCCAGAGACGGCAGCCCACCAGGCTCCCCCGTCCCTGGGATTCTTCAGGCAAGGACACTGGAGTGGGTTGCCATTTCCTTCTCCAGTGCGTGCTGAGTGATTTCTTACTGTAAGCTCTCAGGTCTCAAAGGATGGTGTCTGAGTTTGTGCAACATAGCCACGATGGACTGTTTGATCCAAACAGCAGCTCATGCTGACGGCAGACCAGAAAAAGGGCGAGGTCCTCTGTTGCAGGGTCATGGAGAGGTGGGACTCTCCAGGGGGCTTGAAAGGAGAGCAGGATTTGGATGTGTGGAGAGGAGAAGGCAGGTTCTCCAGACAGAGAGGAAGGCCACAGTCAGAGCCCAGGATGAGCAGGGTGTGGGCTGGACGCAGTGGGGAAGTGTCCTGGTGACCGTGGCGGGGTCATAGTTTGTGGAGACAAGGCTAGAAAGATCAGGGGGTGAAAGCTTTGATTAATTAATTTGGTCTCTTCCTCAGTGGAGGTCCTAACAGGGGACAGATGGCTCACTCAGAGTGTAATCTGAGCAAAGTTTAACAAAGGCCTTGCTAAGTCACGGGACAAGTGTGAGAGCAACCTCAAGGGCGAGTGCAGAACCCACGGCTGCTAACAGCAGGGGCCGAAAGCTCCCGTCAGCCAGGAGGGCTGAGGAGATGGAGCAGCGATGCCAGCCAGAGGCCCAGAGGCTCTGTGGGAAGAGACGGCTGCCTGACAGGGGCTGAGTGGAGGCTGAAGGAGGCCAACCGTCTGGAAGGCTCCGCAGGCGGGAGGTGCAGGAGGGGATGCATTCCTGCCCCCACTGTCTGGTCTTTCCCAGAAGTCAGAGGCCAGGGGAGGAGAGCGAGGCAATCATTCCCGCTCAGCCCTTGGCACAGAGCAGGTGCAGATGGGTGGGGAGGGGAAAATCCCAAGGGCCAGAGGAAGATGCAGGAATGTTTTCAAAAGCCTTTGAACAAAGTTCAGTGCAAAAAAGGGCCTATCTCAGACATATAAATCCAGCGGAAGTTATGCAAGGTAAGCAGGGGAAGAGGTTAGAGGTAGGAAAACTTGTTAGGGAGACCAGATTTGCCTTTTTTCACCCTGTAAATTAAAAAGGTCCTGGACCAGGTGGTGGCAAAGGGAGCAGAAATGGAACAAATGTGAAAAGCATTGTCAGTAATTCCTATAGCCCAATTTGTGTCTCTCTCTGCAGCATTTTTATCTTCAGATTTAGATTTCTAAATGTTATATAATGTGTGTGATTTGTGAGTTTAGAGTTTGGCAACAGCATCTCTCTTTTTTAATCATTTTATCGAATGTACTTTTCCTTTGCTTTTTTTTTTTTGCACTTCGATTTTCTTATTTGATATTCAGTTCTTGTTGAAGGCATAGCTCAGTGCTTCAGTAATTTAGTTTGAGAAATACTAACACTTTATAAAATACCAAATGAGAGTTCAAAATTCAGGTTGCTCTCTGATTGCATTAAACATGTTTCTGATGTAACTAATATTTTTCAACAATTCTAAAAACAACTATTTTAATTGCTCTATGTCTTTATAAGTAAAAAAAAGCATATTAGGTAATTGTCACCTGGTATTGCATTCATTTTTATCTGCAAATGTAGTGCAAACATCTATTTCAGTCTATAAGGTCTATCCATCTCCCTTTTATATACTCGTTTATCTTCAGCAAAGTACATGCACAAATTGTCAGAATTACCTACTCAGATCTCAGCAGCTGAAATAATATAAAGGCATAACAGCTCAGTCTCCCTCCACCGTGTGATCCTTCAAAAGTCAAGAGCATGCCGCACTCTATTTTGGGTACTTACCTCTCAAGGAAGTTTCTCTGTTTCATTCTCTGCAGAAAGATAAAAAGTCATTTTACCAAGAGATAATGCCAACTGAAGAGCCAGAGTCTATTTTCATTCCTCTTTCTCTTTAACTTTACTTCAACCTGCCTGTGCAATGTTGTTTTGCAGAAATGAAATTACCATTGGCCTTCTCAGATCTTTCCAAGCATTTCTTCAACCAACCCATACTCTGGGGAAACTAATTCTAAAGGGGCCAGGTCTGGAGGCCTGGGAGCTACTTTGGACTAATATATACTGTGTTTGGACTGACCTGCTGAAGAAGATCCAGGTGCTCCTGGGAGTTGCTGAAATTTTTCCCGATGTCGAAGAGGCAGAAGGTCTCCTGCTGGCAGACGCTGACCCAGTCCTGGTATTCCCCCGGCTCAGGGAGGCGATCCAGAAAGATCCGGTAGGCTTCCCACACCGCCTCCTGGCACACTGGAAGGCAGCGTGCCTTAGAAGATGCCACATCCTTAGAAGATGCCCTTCTCCCAACCCAAACAAGTCCTAAACCTGGAGAGCTTTGTCATGGCTGATGGTGACGCAGTAGCTTATAGCCCATAGAGATTAACACATTCAACAAGTGTATATTGAGCAGGGGAAATGTATACCTGGGAGAAATACTCCCAGGTGTGTATATATGCACCAGGGAGAAAAATAAAAGAAGGGAGAGAGGAATGTGTATGTGTGGGTGACTGCTATTTATAGTAAGGTGGCTGAAGAGGTCCTCATGATCAAGGGACTTTTGAACAGTTTGGGAAGAAGCCCCAAGGCTGAAGAATGGGGAATGCATGAAAGACCAGCAGGCAGTCGGCCGTGGCCAGGGCACAGGGCAGGGCTGAGAGCCACAGAGGCTGAACACAGAAGGCTGTGGTGGGAGGCACACAGATGGTACAGGACTTGTGGCCCAGTCATCTGCTCTGGGCCACAGGTACCTGTCTGGATCTGCAGACTTTCCATGGGGTAAACAGTCACACATACATTTAAACACCCAGTGTCTAGATCTCAGCTTTCCTAGCATGCTTTCCTAAATTTCCCTAAGGATACGACTTTTCCTTCCTCATCTCCCCCTTGGCCAACATCCTTGCCCGCCTCCCCCATCCCTGACCTTTCTGTGGTATGGTGCCCCTGGGCTGCCACACAAAAGGTGTTTGAAATAATAGTGTTTGAGGTTAGGACAGGGAGGGAACTTGGTTGACGGATAGCACATGGTTTTTGCAAGTAGGGCAGTTTCTGATTCTTTGCATTAGAAGTCCTAATGGAGTCAACAGCTGATACATCATTAAAAATAATGATGGTAGATCATGGTGTGATTGTTCGCCTAAAGTGCCAGAGGAACTTAAAGAATAAGAATATCATTATAACAGAACTCCAGCTCTTCCTGTCGACCTTTTTATGTATCACGTTTTCCTAGCAGTTAAACGAAACTAAGGAAAAGAACAGAGATAAAATTGATGTTAAGTTCTGTCTAATGTTCACAATGCATAATAGAAATAACAAATAATGGCACATAAATTAACAGAGGAAGGAACAGCACCAAAGCAATCCCATCTCTCCAGGGCAGAGGTGAGGAGAGCTTAAGCTACAGGCTCTTCATTTAAATTGGCCCTTTCCAAAGCCTTGTTCCTAACTTTGTATTCATAAACATTAGTTACCCAAAACCAAACAACTGAGCTTACATGCATCTGTCAGGACAAAAAATAAAAACTTTTGTCAAATTTACATCTACTTACTTTAATCAGTCCTATATTTAAAATAATTATAAATAGAACTGAATCCAGAAGAGATTTCTGAAAATAAGTAAAATAAGTTATTTACTTAGGAAATAAGTTAAAATAATTAACTTCAGTTTATGTATATTTTGTTACTGAGGAGTATCTTCAAGCACCCCATAACAGACTTTCAAGTATGACATAAATCACATTAAGATAAGACTCTGCAGTGAGAAGTGGGGTGGAAATGTGGGTGTGTGGAGACAGAGGGACCATGTGACATTGCCTGCTGTTAGGAAGAGGTGTTCATGCATTTGTAAAGAGTATTTGATGGTAGGTATTGAGCCTGTGGTAGATTCCACTGTATAAGGGAGAATGCTCTAACTCCTGTTTTATTTTCAGTATCAGTATTTACAGTTCACCAGATTTACACCTTATCCAATTATTTAAGCTTATAACGAAAGCTTTAGAAGAAGAATGCAGTCCGTCGGTTCAGTCACTCAATCGTGTCTGACTCTTTGCAGCCCCACGGACTGCAGCACACCAGGGTTCCCTGTCCTCACCAGCTCCTGGCACTTGCTCAAACTCATGTCTATGGAGTCAGTGATGCCATCCAACCATCTCATCCTTTGTTGTTCCCTTCTTCTCCTGTCTTCCATCTTCCCCAGGATCAGGGTCTTTTCCAATGAGTCAGTTCTTTGAATCAGATATTGATGTGAAAGTATCAAAGTATTGGAACTTCAGCTTCAGCATCAATCCTTCCAATGAATATTTAGGACTGATTTCCTTTAGGATGGACTGGTTGGATCTCCCTGCAGTCCAAGGGACTCTCAAGAGTCTTCTCCAAGACCACAGTTCAAAAGCACCATTTCTTCGGTGCTCAGCTTTCTTTATGGTCCAGGTTTCACATCCATACATGACTACTGGAAAAACCATAGCTTTGACTAGATGGACCTTTGTTGGCAAAGTAAAGTCTCTGCTTTTTAATATGTTGTCTAGGTTGGTCATAGCTTTTTTTCCAAGGAGCAAGCGTCTTTTAATTTCATGGCTTCAGTCACCATCTGCAGTGACTTTGAAGCCCAAGAAAACGAAGTCTCTCACTGTTTCCATTTCTTTCCCCATCTACATCTACATGCCATGAAATGATGGCATGCAAGGAGGGACTGAATTTACAAATTATTTTAGGGGATTAAGTTAGATTTTTAAAAAAGTTAGATGATTTCGGTCATAAGCAATTGCAATATATTGATTTTTTCCCTCTGAAGGGATGGGGAGCAAGTGGAGGCTTTGGAACAGAAGTTGACATCATCTGACTTTCTAAAGAAACCCTCTGACTGCTAGGCAGAGAAAAAGGATTGTGAGTCGTGGGGAGGAATGAGGTATGAGAAGCCTAGTTTGGAGACTTTTATTCCTATGATTTACCCTCCCACACTCCCCATCTGGCCCGCATCTGGGTTTCTCTTAGCTTTCTGTTTTAAGAAATAAAGAGAATTCCAGACCAACAGAAGCTCAGGTCATTCATCATCAGCAACGTGACCAGAATCCATAGAGCTGGGGGTGGGTGCAGCTCCCACCACCTGGAATGAGCCGTTTAAGTTGTCCACCTGTGAAGTCTGTGTTCCCTGGAGTTCTTCCTACATCAACAAACAGCCTAGGCTGAGGCAGTCAGCAGAAAGGCTGAGGTCCTGTGGTCAGATCTCAAGTAACTGTGAGGAGACTGGGGACTCAAGGCTCTAATTTCTCAAAAATTCTTGTGACAATCCTTCCCAATCGATTCAGAGAAGGATGGTGCAGAGTGGTATACCAAAGGATTAGAAAATTCCAGACGCCTCCCAGCCCCTGAGATCTTTTGATTCCTCAACTTATTTTTATTTGCTATGCCTTCAGTAAGGATGGATGACTGTCCCGGTGAGTCACGGGCTGGTGCCCCTGTTCTGATCACAAAAGGATTTTCTCCTGGTTTGTGCTGAGCTTCCAGGAGGGCAAAAAAATGACATCAGAGGAGTCACCACAAAAAAAAAAAAAGAAAATTGTCCCTCAAAAATAGTCTAAAGAAAAGACACTGGCCCCTAGATACATCCTAACATTTTGATCTCTAGAAACTACAGTGCCTTAGGGAAATAATTCTTTAAGCAGCTTCAGCCATTTGTGCTTCAGGGAGAATGTTCTCTCAGAACACTGGTGAAAAGTTTTAATGGGGACAAGGGCTTTCAGTGTCCCCAAGGTGTAAGAAAGGGTGGCAGGCAAAAGAGCAGGATTATCTGGGCAAATTATTAAAATGCAGGTTATGACGGGGGTCTGTTGTGGAGTCTGAGTACCAGCATCTCTATTGGTTTCCGGCTGATGATGATAGCGCCTGTCTGTGGACAGCAGTTTGATCAAGAAGCAAGGTTCCCTCCGTCTTCAGCTTTCTCTGGGTCACACAGTAACATGAAAGACAGATCTAACTTCTATCTAACTTTTAATGTTGGGGTTGGGAGAGAGTGAAGACAGAGGAAGGGGAGACAAGAGGGAAACGTTGGGAGAGTGGCTTCTCAAAGGACTCACAGAGGACGCTGAAGGCAGGCAGCCCCTGCAGGCATTTAGGTGAGTGCACAGGGTCCTGCCTGAGAATCCACCAGAAATGACCTTTGCTCTTATGTCTGTGCTTTCTGATGAGCGTGCCTGTGATTCCATCAGGAACCACAGAACATTTTCCCTTGCGTTGCTTTCGGATGGGGAAAAGAAATAGCTCAATATTCCATTTGATTTGAGGAGTGTGGATGCTGTCTCCCCTAAATTTGAAAGATAATTTTGTAAAAGCAGCTATGAGAACAATAAGTGGGTTACTCTGTCAGAGACATGCCACTTTATAGCTGGGTCTTAGTTCTAATTTCTTTGTGAACCAATTTGTTAGACTTAAGAACACTATGCTGATGAATAGTAAAATTTCATATCAGCCAGGGGCAGCCATAAAGATAATGGGCTGTCATTGCTGTGGGGAGAAACCAGTGGCTTGTTTCTCCAGAATGAAAGAGCCAAACCTAATCAAGGATAAAGAGCTATGAATAAAATTCACAGCAAAGAATTTGGTTGCAGCAATGAGTAGTCTAGTCTGCAAATTCCTGTGATGAATCCTATTTGTGAATGTCGTAAAAGATTAGACGCTACATGAAAACAGTCAGCAATAGCTGTGTTCATGGTCAGTGCGATGCATATATTATGCGTTTGTTTTTCTATCTGTTAGCAAATAACATGAAATTTACTAATGTCATTAGCTGACTACTGTGTCGTCACATTCAGAATGAACGCTTTACGAGCGGCACTGTCTTTCCTTTGCGCTTCCAATGACTTCCTGCATCCATCAACAAGCATTTACTGAGAAACTGCTACACAGAGGGGCTGGGCTAAATATTACGTTAATAAAGGATATTAATACAGTGCACTTGATTTTCTATAATTAGAGTCCTCCTTCTGACTCTGATCCGGTACCTGTCATTTCTCTGCAGGTGTGGCTTCTGTCAAAAAGCAAGTATCTCTTTACTTCCACATAAAATGAGGCATACAAGGAACATGAGGCTTGGTATTTTTGATACTGTTAGTTAACGATGCTTCCCCAAGTCAATAAGAACGCCCCACATTAATTTCAATCCTTGATGTAAATCCTTAAGAATTTGGTGAGATGTTAGTGTGAAGACATACTGTTCAGTTGTCATAACGTGTAACACATCAAGGCTACAACTGAACCAGCTTGCCCTGGTCAATAAGTCTGGAGCTGGGTGACCGTGCTGTTTGGAATAGAAGCAAACGTCTATTATGATCAAGGCTGTGATCAGTAAACCTCCTCAGCGTTCACAGGGAAGGTGAGCTGAGTTTAGAATTCAGCCAGCAAGACTCTTTGCATAATATGGGGCTACCTGGGGGTGTAATTGTTGTTTAGTCTCTAAGTCGTGTCTGACTCTTTTCGAGTCCCGGCACTTTAGACCACCAGGCTCCTCAGTCCATGGGATTTCCCAGACAAGAATACTGGAGTGGGTTGCCATTTCCTTCTCCAGGGAATCTTCCTGACCTAGGGATCTAACTTGAGTCTCTTGCACTGGCAGGCAGATTCTTTACCACTGAGCCAGCAGGGATGTCCGAGGATGTAGAAGAAGCTACCAAAGATTCTGTCTTCCATTTAAGTAAGCCATAGGAATTTTTTTTCATCTGTTGTAAGTGAATGGCAAGGACAGCTGCTGACGGCTGTGGCGTGATTGAACTCTATCATGAACGACTTCCAGGACCGCTGTGAGTCCTGTGATGCTGGCTTGGGGTAGAAACTGTGCTGTAACTTTGCTGGAAGCCACAGTAATCATGTTGTAAATCCCGCTAACACCTCTGCATTTATCTTGGTAACCACTGTTAATTTGTGCCTCTAGGTCTCCCAGCTTCAGGCCTTTTTGCTGAATCAGCAAACTTACCAGGAAAGAAGGGAGGATCAGGATTGTAATGCGGTTTCTGAAAAGTGAGATCTTAAGTCATAAATCAGTTTGCTTAGTATCCTGATGTGGCAATCACTCTTGTGCTTCTTCATAATAACAAGATTCGAATTCACTACTGACCTTTGGCGGAAATAAAACAGGGAGGTGAAACCCGTAGGGGAAGGGTTTTCTGATGGCTTGTTAAATGCCCTAATGGTTCTGTGTTGCAGAGGACATGGCTTTAAGACATACAAACACAGATCTACCGTACTTTCAAAGGTTTATTATTCCCACCTCTCAGTTCAGTTGGCTATTTTGTGTAACTCTTGTGACTGAAGCAGAAACTGGAAGTCCTGGGCTGAAGACAATCTAAGTATGGATGAAAGAGAAGAGACAAAAAGAGGGGAAGTCTGAACAGGCTACATCTCTTTCCTTACCTCTCAATCTATAATAAGCTTGAAGACTGGCTAAAATCTGTTCCATGGATTCCTGTGGACAGACTTTAACCCCAGCTGGGAAAAATGCTGATCTTTTGGTTCGATGCTTTGCCAAATCGAATATCCGTCTCATGGTTGACACTTGTATGTTTTTGCGGTATTTTTGGTTGCTTCAATTCTTGGGGCATTATCTATGTCTTTAATTTCAGAACCGTGTATTTTAATGGAGAGATCTGTAAAAGAAAGATTGATTTCCTGGTAATAGTACTCAGCCATTAAAAAAAAAAAAAATAGCGCTATTTGCACCAACATGGATGGACCTAGAAATTATCATACTAAGTGAAGTAAATCAGAGAGAAGCATCATATGATACTGCTTGTGTGTGGAATCTAAGAAAATGATACAGATGAATTTATCTACAAAACAGAAACAGACTCACAGACATGAAAACAAGTTTATGGTTACCAAAGGGGAAAGGAGGGGGGAGGGATAAATAGGAAACCTGGGGTTAACAGATACACACTACTACATATAAAATAGATGAACAACAAAGTCTACTATATAACATATGCTTAGTCACTCAGTCATGTCTGACTCTTTGCGACCCCATGGATTGTAGCCTGCCAGGCTCCTTTGTCTATGGGAATTCTTTAGGCAGGAACACTGGATCGGGTTGTCATGCCCTCCTCCAGGGGAATCTTTCCAACTCAGGGATCGAATTCGGGTCTCCTGCATTGTAGGTGGATTCTTGACAATCTGAGCCACCAGGGAAGTCCACTATATAACATAGGGAGCTATATTTAATATCTTATAATAACCTATAATGGAAAAAATCTGAAAAAGAATATATATATGTGCATAATGGAATCACTTTGCTATATACCTGAAGCACTGTAAATCAACGATTAAAAAAAATCTTTTTCCATTTAAAAAAAGATTGATTTCCTGGTGAACATATACATTTGTGTGTTATAGGTGAAGCATACGATAAACATAGAGAAAACTAAAAACTGATCCTGTGGCTTATGGAAGTTTTATTTTAATGCAAATGTCAAATCCAATGACAAAGCATTTTCAGAAATCAGGGAATAGCAGAATGAGCTGATCAAGTGTATTTTTTAAAAAAGTCTCAAATCATCTTGCCTTTAGGAACTGCCAAATATTGAAACGATTTCCCACACATCTCTCTAAAAATCACTCCCCACTTAGCACTCAAGCCTCCTGAGAAAAGCCTCTTTTGATAGACATTATAATTCAAGTAGGGAATGATATAGCATTGTGGTACCCAGAGGTGTGCTCTTGATGAGGAAGTGGAGTGCTTCTAAAAACCGAGGGGGAAAAATGTAAGCAAACAACCTCCCTGCCCATTAGTGGCAGCCCTAGGATTTCTGTGTGGGCAGGGCTCTGGGGGTGGCGGTGTGGCTGAAAGTGATTTGAGGCGTTCGAATTTCATTTACAGATCACGCTTGATATTTTATGAAAGATGATGAGAGAAGGGGTGGAGGACAGGCCAAAGAGAGGGTGTCGGCAGAGGATTAAACTCCCGGAGCCATTCATCTGGCTGCCACTGTGGTGTCTGGTAGGGTGAGGTCTGGATTTCATTTGTAACTTTGCCTCTCATAAAAATACCTTACATTCATAGAGCACTATTTTATTTTCAGTTTTCTTCCATATGTATTATTTCCTATCACTGTCACAAAAGCTCTGCTGTATAGATGCATATGCATGCTAAGTCACTTCACTCTCTCAGGCTCTTTGCGATCCTATGGATGACAGTCCACCAGGCTCCTCGGTCCATGGGATTCTCCAGGCAAGAATACTGCGGTGGGTTGCCATGCCCTTCTCCAGAGGATCTTCCCAACCCAGGGATCAAACTCATGTCTCTCATGCCTCCTGCACTGCATGCAGATTCTTTGAGCCACTGGGAAACCCCACTAGATAGATGAAGCAGATACGATTTTATATCTCCATTTACCACCCAGTTGGGTACTGGGGTCCAGAGCTCTCAGAGCATGTTAACAGTGTGGTCACATCTCCGTTCCTCCCCTCCCGTTCCACCTTCTTCCTTTTAGCCATCTACTGTTTAAGAGATGAATTACTGATGAGCTGGGACCACTTACTCTGGCCCCTGGAGACCACCAGCACGTGGATTGCAAAGACTGATGCTGTCATTTTACTAAAGAAGGCACTCCACCCCTTAGCTTCTGAAATATGGTCCAGGTGAGGGGATCAAGCAGAAATGTAAGCATGTAGCTGCAGAGCAGCTCAAACCTTGCCGCAAAGCATACAAACCACCCTCCTTCACTAGGGGTGGGGTGGGTGGGCTGACGGAGTCCGGGTAGGAACACATTCTCTGTCATATTGAGGAGGCTCAGAGGACACTGCCAGTCTCCGGGAGTGACCCATTCTTAGAGACTCGTCTGCTCACCCAGGCATGCACCAGAGCAATAGAGTGAAACCTCTGATTGGAACACAGGGGTCAGCAGCTTCTGAAGGTCTCCAGGTGATTCCAAGATGCGGGCAGCTTTGGGAACCACTGTTTTGTGGATCTGTAAGGAGACCTTCAGCTGAAGAGTCAGGAGAACCCTCTTCACATTGGCTTAAACAGTAGGAAGTTATTACTGCATATGAAAGAAAGCTAAAAGGTTTGAACTGCCTGGTGCAATGAGACCCTGATTGCCTTTCTACTACTCTCTCATGTTCTCTGCTCCACCTCCTCACATGGGACTTTATTTGTAGGCCAGCTTCCACCAAATTAAATGCACTTGCCCTGTTCATGTTGAAAAATAGCCTTTCCCTACAGACTGGCTGATTCATGCCACATGCTTGCATGAATACCAGCTGCCAATGGTGACATGCTGGCACTGTTAGCTGGAGCTGAGTGGCCCCAGGCAGGGAACTGGGGTGATCCTGAGTGGCTCCTTCTAACTGGAGGCGGGGGTCAGCCTTCCCTCTGTCAGGTGGGCTGCACGGCAGAGTGGAAGGTGCCCACTCCACGTTAGGGCAAAAGCTGCCCGAGGGGGATTCTAGAAGCTGAATACACAGCCACGAGTGGCCACTGCAGTTGGTAGGATGGGAATTTTAGTTTAGGAATGTTAATTTTTAATAAACTCTTTTCAACATTCACAAAGTTTTGTAATCGTATTTCAGTCGCCATGAAGAACGGAGGAGAAAAAAAGTGTGCGTCATCAGATAACTCTAGGCCTCTCTGGTATGGTGAGCACAGACCCCGCTCGGGGAGCTCATGTCCCACACTGCTGCACTCCCCGTCCTTGCCACAGCGCCTGGCTGCAGGGCGAGGCCCTACTCTTGGGCTGGTCTTGCTCTCTCCTGAGCTGCCTCCAAAGTCTTTGGTCCTTTGGGGTTGGTCTGTTCTTCCTCGCCTGTTATGCGCTGGTAGAAGCCTCTTAATGGCTTGGTTTGGGAACAGTATTTCCATCCTGGCTCTGGGAACAATGCCACATCCTGGAATTTTTCCCAATCAGATCCCTTTGGATCTTAACACTTTGCTGATACCCAGGCTCGCTCACAGAGATCCTGCTAGATCTATGACTTTGGACTTCATCTTCTCAGTAGTGGGGAGAGATGAGAAAGTCACAGATTTCCCCGTTTCCCTGCATTCTCATGGGATTGAGCTGTTCCCTTTCCCTACCAGGGCTGATCTTTCACAAACCTCCATGTGTCTGTAAGTCCACGGACGCTAGTGGTCAACAGTGAGGTGAACTAGGAGGGTGTGGGACTTGGTGGGCTTTGGGTTTCCTGATTTCTTGCTGCTGTCCTTTCATTCTCAAATGTGTCCCTACTTGGAAAATAAATAATACAGTCATCCAGGTTTTCAGATCTCCTTGTGGGAGGAGACCTAATGCAGGTACTCTGCAAACGGCTGCCTCCCTCCTCAAGGAAACACTGAGTTCCATTTTTGAATGTCTACCTAGATAATTCTTTCCTTTGAGCTGAAAATTATTTTCCAATAGCTTCCACACATTAGTTCTACTTCTGCCTTCTGGTCTAGCAAAGACCAGGTTACAGATGCTTCTACAAGCAGTTCCTTGTATTTTCTTCATATTAGGCAATTTTTTGCTTTAGGATAAACATCCTCTACCTTTCTTTGGTTTCTTGCATCACCTAAGTATCAGATTCCCCAGCCTTCTGTGTTTCTGCAGACCACTTGAAGCCAACCACAGGGGACCCACTATGATAACACTCTCATTTGCGCAGGGTGCCCCCATCCGCTGTCATCTCTAGAGAAAATGTGGGCAAGATTTTTGAGAAAAGAGGCTTAAGGTTACCTGGGTTCAAGAATGTTTACAAGACAGGCTACATTGATGAAGTCGGTCTGTTTCCCAAGGAATTCAAATAAAAACAAAATATATGTGAAGAATTGAAACATGGAATGTTACAAATTTAGAGGAGGTAAAAACAGCTGATATTTATTAGAGCTAATGAAAGCACTTTTGGGTAAAATAATTAGTTCACATTAGATGTTGTCCTCCAGTGTTGCATAAATTGTAATGTTGATGTTGAACTGAACTCTGATTCTCTGGATACATTTTTATGAGTTTATAGTTTTAGTTTATATAAGTATTTGGAAGGTATGGGGTAAAAGTTTAATGAGAATGAATTGAGAGTTGAAAGACTTGCTATAAAAAGTGTATTTAATAGACTGGAAAATTTTTTGAAGCAGAAAATATTTCTGTAAGATAGTGATAAAACATAAGTATAACCTGTATGGCTATCATCAACAACTGTCTCTGGATAAAGTTCAAAGTTACAAAGAGAAAGACAAAGTGATTTCATTAAAAAAAAAAAAACTCTACATTTTTCATAGTATTAGAAAAATTTAGTTAAATATGTGTTTGGATAACAATACATGCAGTTGAGCTATATTATATTGTAGATTAATCATAAAGAAAACAATCCATAAGCCAGTAGTTTTGGGAACTAGTCATATCATTGGATGAAGGAAAGTGGAAATTAATATACTTGACTATTTAGAACTTCTAAGTACAGAGGTGGTGGTGGTGATTCAGTTGCTAAATGGTGTGGGACTCTTGTGACCATATGTAGCCCGCCAGGCTCCTCTGTCCATGGGGTTTTCCAGGCAAGGATACCGGAGTGAGTAGCCATTCCCTTCTCCAGGAGATCTTCCCAACTCAGGGATCAGACCTGTGTCTCTTGCGTCCGCAGGAGGATTCTTTATCGCTGACCCGCCAGGGAGGAGTAACAGCAAATATTCATGGCGCTTAACTTTTAAATTTAACTTGAATATGTCCATTATTTGTGAAGGAAAAATGTAGCAGCAACGCAAACCACATGCCACTCCGCTATTCAAAGTGTTTTAATTAATAGCACCAGCGGCGCCCGTGGCCCTGGCTCTGTGACTGGCCAGCTGTATCGCCCTCCCTCGCTGACGCCGTCGCCCTCCCTCGCTGACGCTCCCGCACGGTACTGCCTCGCGGTCCGCCGACTAGACTGCATGCCCCGTGCATCCCTGCGCTTCCACGCGGCTCTGTCTTCGTAGGGAAGGGCTCTTTTCTTCCCCCTTTTAAGCTGGCCTATTTTTCCTTCAAGGCCCGACTCTCCTTCTCGCTTAAGTTTTCTCAGCTCTCACGTGCAGAATTCCTGTGTTGGTTCCTCCAGGCCCTCTAGCCTGGCGCAGATCTTTTTTACATTTGCTGGTTTACTGTAGTCACTAGGTTTCTACTGTGTTTCAGGCCCGCTGTGGTAGGCAAAGGTAAATGAGGTGAACAGCTCTCATGGACCTCGTGGGTAGTGCTTGCTTTGTCCTGCCTTGCACAATAACTTGTTGTAAATAAATGATTTTAGACTGCAAATACCTTGGATTTGCAAATACCTAGAACTTCTAGACTGCAAATTCCTGTGTGTTATAATCCTGTCCTCTCCCCAGGTCACCTCAGTGCTTGCCTAGTATAGTGTTTTGTACACAACAGATACGCAATACATAGCCATTAGGAGAACTAGTGAAAAATTCCTATAGAAATAGTGAGTCTTTTACGTATGGGCATGAGTTAATTTGTTTTATAAACCGTTAGACTATGAAAAATAGCGTCATATGCCCTGTTAACATACACTATTGCAATCTTCCTTTGAAACATACACTCCTTTCCACAGTGTTGAATATCAGACGTTTTGGATACAGTCGTCTTATTAAAGATAATATCCTAAGTGAAAACACAAATAAAAAATTCCTTTGTGAAAGAAAACCAAAGAACAGAAAGGAGATGGCTTATATACAAATTATAATTTAGTAAAATCATCATCCCCAGAATCTTTCAATTTATCCAAGAGTAAACAGACAAACAGGAAACTGAGTCATTAAAAACATGAGCGTAATAGGAAAGGAAATTAATATTGCCTGGCTCTTTAGGAGGATAAGCCCTCCACTCTCTTACCCCTCCCCCCCCCATTATTGTACTTGATAGGCAAAACCTTAGCCAGGGTTAAACCCTGCTCTTTGCCTTCTCCTCACTTGTACCCTTGTAGCTGAACTCGACTGGAGAAAAACAACCATTAGGACTCACTTTAAATCTATGATCCTTAAATAATATCACACTACATTTCTCTGGTCCATTGAGTTTCTCTCTCTTGGAGAACTATGCACAACTTATCTCAGATTTCCCGCACGTCTTGCCAATTCTCAGCCTCAGCTGATGACCTTGCTTCACATTTTTTTTTGAGAGCAGGAGGAGCCAGAAGATAACTCTCTGGATTTCTAGCACTGCATCAGCTCACTGGCTGCATCTGCCCTCAAACACTCACACTTTTCTCTTCTGTATCTGATGACTGGTCTGTGCTCCTGTCTAAGGCCAGTTCTTTTACTAATGCTCCGGATCCCAGACTTTTCACCTCTCAAGGACATTCTTCCAGAAATGCTCCTTGTTCACCTACTGGATCATTTTTTTTCTCTTTCTACTGGATCATTCTTTTTAGCCTGTAGACATTCTATTATTTTCTCCTTCTACTTAAAAGATTCTTTCTTAATATCATTTTCCCTCCATTTTTCTATTTGTTCTTTCAGCAAAACTCTTTGAAAGATCTGTTTTTACTTCCTTTCCTGACAAAAGCAAGGTTCCACATGAGTTCGGGAAGATTCCTGTGACGTCATGTGCAAAGCTGTCGACATTTCCCTCCTCTTTTCCCTTCCCTTCTGTTTACTTTTTTATTTAAAAAATTTTTGTTTGCAATGTGCTCATAAGTGAAAAAGGGAAGGCAAAAATTGCTCAGTTGTGTCTGACTCTTTGTGACTCCATGTGCTGTAGCCTGCCAGGCTCCTCTGGAATTCTCCAGGCAAGAATACTGGAGTGGATAGCCATTCCCTTCTCCAGGGGATCTTCCCAACCCAGGGATGGAACCCAGGTCTCCCACATTGCAGGTGGATTCTTTACTGTCTAAGATAGCAGGGAAGCCCAAGAATACTAGAGTGGGTAGCCTATCTGTTCTCCAGGGGATCTTCCTGACCCAGGAATTGAACTGGGGTCTTCTGCATTGCTGACGGATTCTTTACCAGCTGAGCTATCAGAGAAGCCCAACAAACTCATAGAGCCCGTTGTATTCAACACCTTATTGCGTTACTTCACCAGAAGGTGTCGCTATGCAACACATAATATAATAAAAGCTGACCATTGGAAATAATCAGTTCTTTGACTTTGGGATTGTACCTGTTGAGCAGTGACATTTATTGATGGAGGTGATGGTGAGGGTTGTGATTTTGCAGAAAAGCAGACCATTTGAGGAAGGGCTGAGACTTAATATGCTGAAATGGACTCCCACTGAGCTGGGAGGTACTCCTGAACAGCCTGCCAGATGGGAAATGTTTAGGTGGTGGGAAGTAGGACCACAAGTCCACAGGAGCCATCTTTCAGCAGACTGAAGAAGGTGGTTGACATGACACTGAAGTTTTAAGTTGGGGATTAAATTATGTTTCTTTAGACCCAGACATCTTGGAATGTGAAGTCAAGTGGGCCTTAGGAAGCATCACTACAAACAAAGCTAGTGGAGGTGATTGAATTCCAGTTGAGCTATTTCAAATCATAAAAGATGATGCTGTGAAAGTGCTGCACTCAATATGCCAGCACATTTGGAAAACTCAGCAGTGGCCACAGGACTGGAAAAGGTCAGTTTTCATTCTAATCCCTAAGAAAGGCAATGAGAAGAATGCTCAAACTACTGCACAATTGCACTCATCTCACATGCTAGGAAAATAATGCTCAAAATTCTCCAAGCCAGGCTTTAGCAATACGTGAACTGTGAACTTCCTGATGTTCAAGCTGGTTTTAGAAAAGGCAGAGGAACCAGAGATCATTGAAAAACCAAGAGAGTTCCAGAAAAACATCTATTTCTGCTTTATTGACTATGCCAAAGCCTTTGACTGTGTGGATCACTATAACTGAAAAATTCTGAAAGAGATGGGAACACCAGACCACCTGACCTGCCTCTTGAGAAATCTGTATGCAGGTCAGGAAGCAATAGTTAGAATTGTACATGGAACAACAGACTGATTCTAAATAGGAAAAGGAGTGTGTCAAGGCTGTTTATTGTCACCCTGCTTATTTAACTTCTATGCAGAGTACATCATGAGAAATGCTAGGCTGGATGAAGCACAAGCTGGAATCAAGATTGCTGAGAGAAATATCAATAACCTCAGATATGCAGATGACACCACCCTTATGGCAAAAGGTGAAGAAGAACTAAAGAGCCTCTTGATGAAAGTGAAAGGGGAGAGGGAAAAAGTTGGCTTAAAGCTCAGCATTCAGAAAACTAAGATCATGGCATCCAATCCCATCACTTAATGGCATACAGACAGGAAAACAGTGGACACAGTGGCTGACTTTTTATGGCTCCAAAATCACTGCAGATGGTGACTGCAGCCATGAAATTAACAGACGCTTACTCCTTGGAAGGAAAGTTATGACCAACCTAGACAGCATATTAAAAAGCAGAGACATTACTTTGCCAACAAAGGTCTGTGTAGACAAAGCTACGGTTTTTCCAGTAGTCATGTATGGATGTGAGAGTTGGACTGTAAAGAACGCTGAGCACTGAAGAATTGATGCTTTTGAACTGTGGTGTTGGAGAAGACTCTTGAGAGTCCCTTGGACCACAAGGAGATCCAACCAGTCCATCCTAAAGGAGATCAGTCCTGGGTGTTCATTGAAAGGACTGATGTTGAAGCTAAAACTCCAATAGTTTGGCTACCTCACACAAAGAGCTGACTCATTGGAAAAGACTCTGATACTGGGAAAGATTGAAGGCAGGCAGAAAAGGGAATGACAGAGGATGAGGTGGTTGGATGGCATCACCAACTCAATGGACATAAGTTTGGGTAGACTCCGGAATTTGGTGATGGACAGAAAGGACTGGCATGCTGTGGTCCATGGGGTTGCAAAGAGTTGGACACGACTGAGCGAGTAAACTGAACTGAACCGAACTGAGACACTCAATCCTGGGGCTGACCCAGATTGTACTACCCAGGGTAGCAATGACAAGTTTGGAAATGTCTAAATGTACAGAAAGGGAAATCAGTGAAACAACCATTAGATCCAAATGCTGGATTCCAACATTATATTACCCAAAGAGAAAGTCAAATCTGGCTGAGGTGGAGAGGCTGGTCTGAAATACTGGGCTTTTGACCCTTCATTTATCATGTCAAAATTAGATTGTCTGGGCACCGCCTAAACATGCCCACTAGTTCATGTGAAGGCTAGCCCTTTAGTCAAATGTATCTTTTCCACTCTAGGCTCTAGGTTGGTGCTTTGATACTGACTGGCATCCCGGAAACCATCTCCCTGTCACTCGCTGAAGAGTTTATTTTTTTCCTTCGTGTACCAGAGTTGGCCACTAGTCATAGATTGCTTGGGATTCCCAGGTGGCTCAGTGGTAAAGATTCTGCCTGTCAATGCAGGACATACTGGAGATGTGGACTCAATCCCTGGGTCGGGAAGATCCCTTGGAGGAAGGCACGGCAACCCATTCCAGTATTCTGCCTGGAGAGTGCCCATGGACAGAAGAGCCTGGCAGGGTAGAGTCCATGGAGGGGGAGTGTTCACAAAGAGTTGGGCACAATTTAGCAGACATACACACACACATAGATTGCTTACAAGTTTTCCATTTCAGGGCTCAGCCTTGCCCTTGAATCTGCTTCTTTCTAGTTATGTATTCATGTGGATCTTTACTAACCTGTTCAGATCAGACACTGTTTTCTACAGAAATATTTTCTCACCATCTAACCTTGCAGGTTTATAATATAGGATTACCGTACACACATAGTGACAGTAATAGACTACAGGAAGAGGAGAATGGGGTGTTTGTGGTATCATTGTTATGAGAGTAAGTGGCTGGGCTGGTAAAAGCACTTAGTGAACCCATTATGTTTTCCTAAGGGAAAGCGTTTCAATGCCTAATGAATGAATTAACAGGAGTGGAGATGAAAGTTCCTGGAATCCTACAGAATAAAAATCTCCATTTGAAGAACAGGACTCCACAGAGAGAAAAGTAGGTAACACTCCAGGACCAAATCAATGACTGGAAGTCTTAAAAAATAATAATTTAATTTCATATGTGCTTTCCAGATGGACCTTAACAAAAAAGAGTAAGCAGTTGTGGCCTTTCTGCAAATGCTCAGCTTGCTTGTGATCTGTTCTATCCTAGTCCTCCCTCTCCATTAGAGGAAATGCTCAATTACCCACTTGAAATTGTTTTTCTTCAAAGAGTAAGGGCAACTAAATGTACGTCATGCTTAACATACCTGAACATGCCTCAAAAATTACGCAGAGGTACTGAACACCTTCAATGCTGTTCCAGAAAATGGCATGGATTTTAAGCACAGTCTTCTGCACGATCAAGTAGAGACTGCAAAAGCTCCTACCTTCTGCTTTCCCATCTTCCACCGTGACAGCCCCAGCGCAAGTGTGTTGGAGTGAATGATAGAAGAAAGAACCATAGGAATTAAGGGCAATTCCAGTGATTTTTTTTTTTAGGGGAAAATGAAGGGAATAAACATGTGCTCAGTCGTTCAGCTGTATGTGACTCTTTGTGACTCCATAGACTGTAGCTCACCAGGATCCTCTGTCAATGAAATTTTCCAGGCAAGAACACTGGAGTGAGTTGCCGTTTCCTACTCTAGAGGATCTTCCCGACCCAGAGATCTAACCCGAGTTTCCTGGATTGCAGGCGTATTCTTTACCACCTGAGCCACGTGGGAAGCCCTTGAGAGCCAGCATGCACAGTGACTATCAGTGACGCCGCTGGTAGATGCCACACCGCTGTCCTCGCTGAAGCTTTGGAAGCCTGGCTGCCATCACAGCCCCCCGTGCCTCTAGCGCGAGCCTTGTCCAGCTCCACTTTTCCCTGCTGAGGGTGAAAGAGGAGTTCCTTTGAGGGGCTTCCTTCTCTCAAAGAATCAGAGCAGCTGCATTATTTTTCTTCACAATGCAAAACCCAGGTTTGGCTACTGCTTTTGCTACATCAAGAGGAAAGGATTAGGACCTGGGAAAACTATTACAAGAAACAATAGTTGCTATCTTCTGTTCTCTTGTATTTTTATATGGATACATCTGTATTGAAATTCTCTTCCGTCTCACTGAACTGAGGGAAAAAAAAAAGAGAGAGAGAGAAACAACAGAATCTATAGGTGAGATGCTGGGAAGTTTTGCTGAGGCCATATGCAGCTTGGTAACAGGGCAGAAACAGAACTGAAATTGAAGGGAAAAGTAGAAAACAGAGGAGTGAACAACAGAATCCCTGCTGGATAGTTAAGGGAACTATATATATTCAATAATCTGTTATAAATCATAATGAAAAAGAATTTGTAAAAGTATATATATATATGTATAACTGAATCACTTTACTGTACAGCAGAAATTAACATAACATTGTAAATCAACTCTACTTCAGTAAAAAAATAAGCTAAATAAATAAAATAAAAATGCTTACCATGTTAAAAAAAAAGAGTTCATTTGACTTCTGGGCAAACATTAAAAATGATGGTTTGAAAATATATTTTGCTGATCTGATTTTTACAAAATAATTGTGTATTCATATACTTGGAAGAATCAGAAAAGATCTATAAAAATGTTAATTACCGATTAAAAAAAAAAAGAAAAGAGAAATGAAATGGTGTCTCTTTTGTGTCCTGGGAGGGGGATGGCCTGTGACCAGCTGGGGTCCTAAGCTCTTCATGTCTGGTAGGTGGCTCAGACAGTAAAGAATCTGCCTGCAATGCGGGAGACCCGAGTTTGATCCCTGGGTGGGGAAGATCCCCTGGAGAAGGAAATGGCAACCCACTCCAGTATTCTTGCCTAGGGTATCCCATGGACAGAGGAGCCTGGTGGGCTATTATCCATGGGATTGAAAAGAGTAGAGTGTGACTGAGTAACTTTCACCTTTTTCAGGGAGTAAAGACACAAGAGACCAGGAGGGCAGGGTCCTTCACTGTACCCTGAACAGAAATGGGTGCTTGCTCCCCACTCCCTTCAAGGGGGATGTTTCGAGAGGAAGGAGCATTCAAGAAAAAGACTGGCTTTCTGGTTCCTGAGGAAGCAGAGCAACACAACTGAGGTGCTTGTCCCGGCGTAGCTTGGAGATCGCCCATGCTGCCTTCACCTAAGCCAAGAAAGCGCTTCACAGTGGAGCCTCCTGACCAAGGCCCATTCCCAGCTGCCTGCCAGGTCCGGAGGTGCTGTTTCTGCTGCAGTTCAGGACCCCGGGGTGCCCTTAACTCTCAAGTGCCCTCAGGGTTGCAGTAGTGTGTCAGAGGTCATGAGAAGCCGCAGGACCAACACTTAGCTTCTTCCTGCGGTGCTAAATTTACTTGAGCATTTTAGGAGAAAAGTTGAAAATATGAAGGACTGGAAATGATTTTCACATGAATACACAAGCAAAGTCAGCAAAATTCTTTCTCCCTCAAATAAGCCGGTCTTGAAAGTGAGACGAGTTGGGTATTTCTATAAGCTGTGACTAACTGTAAAGTGTATTTCCTTGGAAAATGGTGAGTGGAGTTGGTTTAGTGCTCAGGTCAGGTTGAAGTAAACGGGATGCGAAATTGAGGTGAGAACGATTATGTTGAAGTTGCTGGTCGGCCTGGTAAGGCTTCTTTTCAGGCCCTGACAGAAACCAGTATTTCCCCAGCTAGATGTTTAGCTACCCCTCAAATCATCCTGGGTAGACAGGTACTTTCCCCGTATCCATATAGGACTAACCGTGTTAGCCACTTGAGAAGAGGATGACAGAGGATGTGGTCCTTGTCACCTGATGGATGGATGACATCGCTGATTCAATGAATACGAGTTTGAACAAGCTCTGGGAGATGGTGAAGGACAGGGAAGCCTGGCGTGCTGCAGTCCATGGAGTCACAAAGAGTTGGACTCAACTGAGCGACTGAACAAAGATCATCTTTTTCTTACATTAACTTCTCCTGCCTTCCCTGGTATGCCAGTCGGTAAAGAATCTACCTGCAATGCAGGAGACCAGGACTGATCCCTGGGTCAGGAAGATTCCCCTGGAGGAGGGAATGGCTGGATTTTGCCTGGATTCTTGCCTGGAAAATCCTGTGGGTAGAGGAGCCTGGCAGGCTACAATCTGTGGGGTCGCAAGAATTGGACACGATTTAGTAGCTAAACCCCACCACAGACTCTCACTTCTTCCCAGTCACTGACCCATCCTGAAAACTTAGGGCACCATCTCCATAGGTTTCAGAATGTGGAGCTTAAACAAACACACAGGTTATGAATAAGAGAATCAGAATGGAATTTTACAAATTAATTTGAGATCTGTGCATGGTGAGTTGCAATTGTATCTCATAAATGTTTATGGGATGTGACAGTATTCGGAGCATTTTTCTAGCCTGGCTGGACAGAAGTTTGAATGATACAGAGACCAAAGGATTTTACTGAACCCATACAAGGTCATTCACAAGACAAGTAGCAACAAATCACGAAGACCTACCGAGAATCTATAAAAATATATCCCCCCAAATTAGGAAAAAGCTAACTTCAGAAGCTGGGAGTAGACTGAGGAAATATATCACAGGCAGGAATACAGATCTGCTTAGGGGACACATTAATGACATGTGCAAAATACCCACTTCTTGTTCCAGCTGTGCTGGTGTGTTTCTCCCCGTGATCCCTAGGGCTGCTATCTATTGGGGCATATTTATCTCAGTAGAGTCTAACCATGCCTGAAGTACTCATACCAGAAATAACTTTAATTTAGCCCAGCATCTTTGTTTTCTGAATCTTTTTGTTACTTGTGATTCTGATATTACAAACTATGAAACAGTTCCTCTTAAATTTTAGTGCTCTCATGTAAGCCTGATCTTAGAGTATGTTGGGAGTTCTGAGTAAAGAGTCTTGCATGTATAGTGTTCTTGCATATATTGCCAAAAAAGAGTGATACTGTAGCTACTCAGGGAGAGTTGGAGACAGATTAAACAGTTTAAACAGCTATAAATCTGTGCCTTTTTTTTTCTTTCAATTTGTGTTGTGTAATCCATTTTTTTCTTATTTAAAAAAATTTTAATTGGAGTATAATTGCTTTACAATGTTGTGTTAGTTTCTGCTGTACAATGAAGTGAATCAGCTATATGCATACATATAGATCCTCCTTTTTGGATCTGCCTCCAGCCACCCCATCTCATCCATCTCTACCTTTCATATGCATAAGAACCTATCACAGTTCTTGTAGAGAAGAAAGGTGAACTGCAGTTTGAGTACCTGGGGGGTGGGGGTGGGGTGGGGCTGAAGTTGCAGTAAGATAGCTCTGCTTTCCTAAATTGTTTCCTGAACTTGGGCAAATAATCTCTACATGATTTAACTTTCTAACCTACAAAAGGTATAACTATAATCCCACCAGAATTTTGTTTTAATGTTTGCATGTTATATAATTCTGTTTTATTTTGAAGATCAAATGAGAAACTAGATGTCGGGATTTTGCAGAAGGCCTGGCATGTTGTTGGCTGTTATTCTATTCTAAAGTTTAAGGCTAGGAGTAGGATTGCTTGATTTAGCAAATAAAATATGACACCCGTCAAACTTGAATTTCCAGTAAGCAACTATATAATTATTATTATTTTTTTTAGTATAAGTATGTCCCATGCAATATTTGGGACACATTAAGTGTAAAAGGACAAAAAAAATTCTGTTAAAAGACAAAGATGGTCAGACTGCATTTAAAAAGAAGCCCACTATCTACTTTTAACAGGCACATTAAAAAAAAAATGTTATATAATTCTGTTTTATTTTGAAGATCAAATGAGAAACTAGATGTCGGGATTTTGCAGAAGGCCTGGCATGTTGTTGGCTGTTATTCTATTCTAAAGTTTAAGGCTAGGAGTAGGATTGCTTGATTTAGCAAATAAAATATGACACCCGTCAAACTTGAATTTCCAGTAAGCAACTATATAATCATTATTATTTTTTTTAGTATAAGTATGTCCCATGCAATATTTGGGACACATTAAGTGTAAAAGGACAAAAAAAATTCTGTTAAAAGACAAAGATGGTCAGACTGCATTTAAAAAGAAGCCCACTATCTACTTTTAACAGGCACATTAAAAAAAAAAGATACGGGGAAGTTGAAATTAGAAGGATGAAAAAAGTTACATTATGCAAACAGTAATCAAAGGAAATTCGGTTTAGCTATATTAATATCATATTAGATCAGAGGCCTGTTGGTTAACTCCCCAGGCCTTGGGACTGGTTGAGAAGGCCTTATTTGTAGCATTTGCCAGTTTTTACGTGTTATAAAATACGTGTACTCCTTCATGACTAATTTCAAGCCACAGAACTCAGAGAAATGTGAACAGTTAGTGCTTGTAAATCAGTGTGGGCCAGTTCTAGCACACCCATGGACAAAGTTCCTTCCTTGGCAGAAAGCTTTACAAATATGAATACAGTCACAACATAATGATAAAAGTATAACAGTCATCAGAAAGATGTAGCAAATTATAATTTTATATACTAAATAATATAACCTTGAAATATATAAAGCAAAAGCTTAAAGAACAGTAAAGAATGTAAAATCAACAACAATAATAGGTAGATTTTAAGAGATCTTTCTTGGTAATTGATAGAGCTGGCAGATTAAAAATCAATAAAGATAGAGGATTGAGAATATAAGTAAACTTAATCAATGGATATAGATGGAACATTATAAAAATAAACCTTTTTTCCAAGCTTAGCAAGAACATATGCAAATATATGAATACTGACTGTACACTGGACTGTAATGCATGTACATTATGTTCTCAATCCAACAGAAAGGTGAGTTTAAATGCAGCACTGTTTATAATAGCCAGGACATGGAAGCAACCTAGATGTCCATCAGCAGATGAATGGATAAGAAAGCTGTGGTACATATACACAATGGAGT
>SJYC01073850.1:30-24381 GCA_006408675.1 Madoqua kirkii
AAATTTACTTGTTTACCTGCTGATTGTTTACTGGAAGATTCTTTACCTGCTGAGCTACTAGGGAAGAACACACACACATATATATATATATGTAAATTTTGATATATCCAAACATATATATTTGTATATATTATATATTTCTATATATAAAATATTTGTATATAAATATATGTATGTAAACTTGATTGCTTCTGAGCTTTCTCTCCTGCCAGTTAAAGATTAGTCTTTCTAAGTCTACTGCCATTTATCCATATTGTATTGTAAAGTAAAATAAAGTAAAAATAAAATTAGAAAAACAAACTAACTTGGCTTCAACCTACATGTTCAGCTCAATAAAATTATTATGAAGTGAACACCCTGGTAACATACAAGTAAAGCCAGGGAATATTAATAGCCCTCCAGAAGGATACATGGTCCTATTCACAAAGAAAGACCTTTACTCTCCATAAAATATAATCACTAATTCTGATTTCCATGGTGATCACTTACTTGCTTTTCTTATTTATTTATTTTTGCTGCTTAACTGCATATCTGCAAGCACCATTGCATACTTCTGCTTATCCCACCACCATCTGTTGAAAGAATCATTTTCCACATTGTTTTGAAGTTTCACCTTTGTCATAAAATCTGTGTATATCATGTGCTCATGTTTTCCCTGCCTTTTTCCTTCCTCTAACTTTCACTATATTGATTTATCTTGTATTTCACTGTTATCTCTTCAGCTGGGTATAAGTTACTGTTTTGTATTTTACTGTTCTGGGATATCCATTTAGTTTTTAATTTAAATTTATTTACTTTTTATTGAAGGATAATTTAGTTCTTTTTCAAGTCTGCTTCATCATTTGTTAAAAGTAGTTTATGCCTCTGTGTTAAAATCTTTAATTTTGTGTTTTATCTCACTGAGCATAGAAAGAATAGCTAGATAACTCCAAATTATGGAGCTCTGGGTGTTATGTTTGTTATCTTTTTCTTATTCACTATTACCTCATCTCCTGTACAAGTTTTATCTTTTATAATTGTATGATAAAAATTGTATTTTAAGAGTTATAGTACAATAAGCAAGACATAGCATCATATTGGTGAAAGAAAAGACATAAAGATTGATGAAATGGAATAAAGAGTCAAGAAGGGCTCACACAAATACAGCTGACTGATTTTGGACAAAGGTGCAAAAACAATTCAGTGGATAAAAGGATTGTCTTTTCAACAAATGTTTCCATATGAATCCTCCCCCTCACCAAAAAATCCTATAAAAGACAAAGAAAAAATGAACCTACACACAAACATTACAGTCTACCCAGAAATGAAGTAAAAATGAATCATGCACATAATTGAGAAATGTATATAAAATTCTATAAAAATATAGAAGAAAATCTCTTTGAGCTCAGGCTTAATGATGAGATTCTTAAACAGAAGATGAAAGCATAAACCATGAAGGAAAAGAATAAGTTGGATTTTATTAAAGTGAAAAACGTCTGGCCTTCTAAAGAGACTGTAAACAAAATTAAAAGATAAGTCACAAACGGGGAGATAATTTTTCTTTGCAAAACACATTTCTCATAAAAGACACGGATCCAAAATATATGAAGAAAACTTAAAACTCAACAATAAGAAAACATAACAAGTCAATTAAAAATGAGCCAAAGGTCTGAACAAGACACTTCACCAAAGAAGACGTACAGATGACAAATAATCAAATGAAAAGACGCTCAGTGTCATTTGTCATTAAGAAATGCAAATCAAAACATCAATGAAATATCACTGCATAGCTATTAGGGTAACTTAATACAAATTAATGCTACCAATTGCTGGCAAAGATGTGGAACAACGTGAATTCTCATTCGCTACTGGTGGGAATGCAAGTGGGCACAGCAGTTTAGGGGACAGTTTGGCAAATTTTTAAAAAAGCTAAACAGTCTCACCGTACAATCCAACAATCACACTCCTAGGCATTTACCCACCTGAACTGAAAATGTTGGTCCATGCAAAACCCTGCACTTTAATATTTATAGAAGCTTTGTCCATAATCACCAAAACCCAGAAGCAACAAGATGTTCTTTGGAAGATGAATTAATAAACAAAATGTGCCTACCCATACAAGAGAATACTATTAGTAATAAGGTATGAACTGGGCCATGCAAAGACACGAATGAATCTTAAGTGCACATTGCTACATTAAGGAAGCCATTCTGAAAAGAGTGCATACCATGTCATTCCGTTTATATGACACTTGGGAAGGGACAAGCAGGTGAAACAATGTAGACATTTGGAAGGTATGTGTACTTTGAATAGATGAACACAGATGTTTATTTAGAGCATGAAACTACTTTGTATAATGCTATAATGCATGACATTATACATTTTACAAAACCCATAAAACTTTATAGCAGAGGAATGAATTTGAAAGCATGTAAATTCAAAACAAATCCTTCAGATAGTACCTAACTCTAATTGTGACAGTGCAGGCTGTGATTAAATAACTTTATTAAAAATGTCTGAAACTGTCACTGAAGAGTGTAGGGGAAAAGCTGACCTATATAACTTTGGAAATGTCTGCCAGACAACAGGCAAAAGGAACTGTACCTAGGCAGTGTACTCTAGTTGAAAAAATTGTTTTTCATACTCATACTCAATTGTTAACTCATACTCACAAGGGTATGAGTTAACAATTCTGAAACAACTGTGTGCATGCTGAACTGAACAGTTAAGCATATGTGAGTCAGATTTTTCTCACTGTTGGAGTGGAGGTTGGAGACAAGCAAGTTGGAAGGGGCAAAAATAACATATATAGTAATACAGTAGAATTGGCGATGTCAGTATAAACACATGCTTGCTGCTGCTGCTGCTGCTAAGTCGCTTCAGTCGTGTCCGACTCTGTGCGACCCCAGAGACGGCAGCCCACCAGGCTCCTCCATCCCTGGGATTCTCCAGGCAAGAACACTGGAGTGGGGTGCCATAAATGGAGATGGCTGTTAGTTTGTTGTATATATTTAAACATTTATTGACTTGTGCATACGTACTGGCTAGTATACACATATTTTCTTTCTCCAACAGCTGAAAGAGCCTAGAAGCTATGGTACCCTGGGAGTGAGTACCCAGATCTTGGTTCTTCCTGTTCTTCAGGGAAATAAATCAGGACTCCTGGAGGAATGGTTGATTTTAAAACTGGGGCAGGAAGCTTGATGAACCTGGAGCATCTTGTAGTGCCAGAAAGTAAGGAGGTGCTCAAACAAAAGAAAACACATGCCAAAAAGCTGAACACCACCGGTGGCGTGTGTCAAAGGGACACGGGAGCCAACCAAGAGAGGTCCCAGTGACCCAGACCGAAGCAATCTGAGGAATAAAGTAGTTTGGATTATAACATACAGTGTAACACAAGTCCATGGTGACACATAAATTATGGAATAAAAGAACAGGAGAGAATAGACAAATATCCCAGGTGGAACAATTCCAAAAAATTTGTGTAGGTACCATCCCTTTAGTAAGTAATACTAAATAATTCCCACTCCTTAAGTGTGACTTGTGACTTCCTTCCAAAGAGTTCAATATGGAAAGGAGGAAGAAAAGAGTCACTTTAACAGCGGGGAACCCTGACGCACGTCTCGTTTGATTAAGGTCAGTTTCAACAAAAGGGTTGTGTTGACCGCATAGTCCCGTTGATGGCATGCAGACAGCACCCGCCTTCATACAGTGTGATGGGAATGGTCCTCCTCTGTGGCCCTCCTCCAGAAAACTCGTAATCCTGCTCCTATCGTGAGAAAAAAAATCAGACAAATCCCAGTTGAAGGACATTCTACAAAGTGCCTGGCAGTTTCTCCTTAACAACCGTCACGATCATCAAAGATAGGAAAAGACTGGCATAGCCAGGATTTGCCTAAGGAGACATGGTGACTAAATGCAATTGCTGTCCTGGAGCAGAAAGCAGAACACATCTTCTGTTCCTGGAACAGGAAACGGACATTAAAATTAAAAACAAACCCTAGGAAAATTTTTAAAAAGTATGGGCTTCAGTTAATGGGTTTCAGGTATCAATACTGGTTCATTAAATGTACCAAATGTACCGCAGTAATAGAAGGTATTAATATTAGGGAACACTGTGCTGCCATAGGGGTATAGGGGAACTCTAATATTTTCACAAGTTTCCTGTAAGTCTAATTTATTCTAATAGGAAAAGTTTCTTAAAATATAAAAAAATAATTTTATAGAAAGAATTTGAAGTCTAGGATATTTCCTTCCAGAGAGAATTTTCCTTTGCTTCTTCTCAGCACTGGGAATTACTAGCAATCCAAGATCAGTGTAATGAAATTTCTGAGTTAGAGATTTCCTAGGCTACACAGGAGCTGGGCTCTAATTGGTGGAGCCGTGGATCACCTAGTTTCACCTTTGTTTCTAGGAGGCAGCTCTTCAGAATTTACCAGGGCTCTGCTATGACCTGGACTCCAAGTTTTGTCCATTTCCTACCAAGAGATTTTCAAAGCTGTGTTCAGCCGCTGTGTTTCTTACCAATCGCAAATGCTTTGGGGCAAATGCAGCCCCCAGAGCTAGGCTCACTTGTTTTGATTCTGACCTCTTGTAAATCTCTGTTTTGCTTCATTATTTGTTAGTCTCTGTTCCCTTCCATCAGATGCTTTTATATTGCATCCAGCTTTTCTATATTTCTTCAGCTGGAGAATTGGCTCAGATGACCTAATTGCTTTACCTACTGCAAAAATTTTAAAGTTTTATGACTATTGTCTCCTTTCTCATTCTGTTTGTTGTTGTGGCTTTATACTTTAAAAATGCCTTTAATTTTATTTTGAGGGAGTATCTAGAGGGTAGAATAGGGTAATAAGTTTTCAGCTCTCCTCTTCAACTACAGATTATTTTGGTGATAGCTAAAGAAAATTAGAATCATCAAATTGGTGTAGACTTTTACTCAAAATCGTGCATCTGAAAATGAGAATGCACTCAATGAAAGGTGAATCTGCCTTTAAGTAACCATATCCAGGAAAAATGGTCTGAGGACTGAGAATGGAAACACACTTACACGTGGGTGTGTGTGCTCAGTCGTGTCTGACTCTTTGCAGCCCCATGGACTGCAGCCTGCCAGGATCCTCTGTTCAGGGAAATTTCCAGGCGAGAATATTGGGGTGGGGTGCCATTTCCTTCTCCAGGGGGTCTTCCTGACCTAGGGGTCGAACCCAAGTCTCTTGCATCTCTTGCATTGGCAGGTGGGGATTCTTTACCACTAGTGCCTCCTGGGAAGCCCATACTTCTGTATAGTTACATATATAAATTTTTCTAATGTATATTTTTATGGGCTGAAAAGCTGATAGGTGGTAACAAAATACTTTCTTTGTTTGCTGTATATCCCTGTGTTATACTTAGTTTTTAACCCTGTTGTGAAACATCAGTATTCTTTCTCTAGGATAAAAAGAAACAATTTTAAGCTTTGAAAATAAATTCTACTTAATAGACTGCTTAATAAAACGTGTTGGTTAAAGGAAAATGTGGTGTAGACTACTTTGCATTCTTAAAAATATCCTATATGATATTGTTACTGAATCAAATCTGAGGCTGCTCTCCCACCTGCAGTAAAACCAGTCTACTGACCCTAGGTTGTAGTGAAGGAAATTACAGCCTTTATTACAACATGGGGACAAGCAAAGAGAAGTGGCAGCTCACGCTCAAATGACCCGAAGTTTTCAATGGCTTTCAGGGAAGGGATTTTTGAAGGTCTGTTTAGGGGTGTGGATTGCAAGGTGCTAATCAGCTTCTGCACACATCTTTGATCGACTGATGGTGAGGCAAAGGATAAAGTTTTGGGAATCTCAGTTATCAATTTTCTAGCTCCAACCTATCTAGGGTCTTTGTGCTGGTGATTAACATGCAATTAACTTCTTCTCATGGTGGAAGTATCAATATCTGCAAAACAGCTCAAGGATATAACTCAGAATATTGTCTATGGTCTTTGAAGAGGAACTAAAGTCCTTGACTTGGTTTCATAGCTAAACTATTATTGTTTTGTCTTGACTGTTTTCCTCTGTTTTTGCATTTTTATTTCTCTGATTAAATTTGCTCTTTGAAACTCGGAGATGGGCTGGGAAGGTAAAGCTTTTGTACAAACAAGAGGCAAGGGACACTGTGTGTGTGTGTGTGTGTGTGTGTGTGTGTGTGTGTGTGTGTGTGTGTGTGTGGTCTGTCCCTGGGGAATTCTTCACTGGGTCCTGCTCAGTTGCAATAAATATGATCATGAAGGCATAAAATTTATACTACAATGACAAATATTTAAAAGTTTCTTTTGACAGTAGTACAGTATTAATTTTTTCACCTTGGTAACAACTTTGATACCTGCTATTTGGGAAGTAAACAAAAATGATAAACATTTATTATTATTATTGTTTTCTGGGACCATCAGTTCTTTCTATAAGTATTGTCGTTCTTAACTGTGGGTCACTGTTAATTGGGGAATTCTTACTGGGTCCTGCTCAGTTGCAATAAATATGATCATGAAGGCATAAAATTTATACTACAATGACAAATATTTAAAAGTTTCTTTTGACAGTAGTACAGTATTAATTTTTTCACCTTGGTAACAACTTTGATACCTGCTATTTGGGAAGTAAACAAAAATGATAAACATTTATTATTATTATTGTTTTCTGGGACCATCAGTTCTTTCTATAAGTATTGTCGTTCTTAACTGTGGGTCACTGTTAATTCAGAAGTACTTCTTCGAGGTGGTTAACCATCAATAATAATTATATATTCTTAAATAAATGAATGTTCCTTTTTATTTGCTGGTAGAATTTCAGAGATGTATTTAAAATGTACGAGGTAGGGTAAAAAGGGCAGTATATATTCCTTCACCTGAAATCAGTGGAAATGAGAAATGAGTGCCAAAATGAATCATTCAGTATTTTAAAGAACTTTTCCCATTTGTTAATCAACCAACATAATTGTTGTTGACCACTACATGTCAAGCTTTCCATTAGGTGCTATATATTCATGGATGACATCTTCTCAGCACCTCTATGAGGTAAATGCTATTGATGCTTTTATTTCTGCTTTATAGATGAAGAAATTGAGGCTCAGAAAGAATACTATTAATAGGAGAGGTGTAGCACGGTTTTCATCCTGCATCTAAATTCTAAAGCCTGTGTTCTTTTCTTGGGTCCTCACTAGTTTCCCTCTAGAAGGAAAACAGGTGTTTAGCATGTAAGTGGTTTTGTTGCTGTTGTTCAGTTGGTAAGTCATGTCTGACTCTCTGCAACCTCATGGAGGTCAAATGCTAGGCTCTTCTGTCCTTCACTGTCTCCCAGAGTTTGCTCAAATTCACGTCCATTGAGTTAGGGATGCCATCCAACAATCTCATCCTCTGTTGTCCCTTTTTCCTCCTGCCTTCAATCTTTCCCAGCATCAGAGTCTTTTCCAATGAATTAGCTCTTTGCATCAGGTGGCCAAAGTATTGGAGCTTCAGCTTCAGCATCAGTCCTTCCAATGAATACTCAAGGCTGATTTCCTTTAGGATTGATTGGTTTAATCTTGCAATCCAAGGGATTCTCAAGCGTCTTCTCCAGCACTACAGTTCAAAAACATCAATTCTTTGGCACTCAGCCTTCTTTATGGTCCAACTCTCACATCTGTGCATGACTACTGGAAAACCATAGTTTTGACTATATGGACATTTGTCAGCAAAATAATGTCTGTGCTTCTTAATATGCTGTCTAGATTTGCCATTGCTTTCCTTTCAAGGAGCAAGTGTCTTTTAATTTCATGGCTGTAGTTATCATCTGCAGTGATTTTGGAGCTCAGGAGAAGAAAACCTGTCCCTGCTTCCACTTTCCCCCTTTTATTTGCCATGATGGGACCAGATGCTATGATCTTTGTATTTTTCATGTTGAACTTTAAGCCAGCTTTTTCAGTCTTCTCTTTCACTCTCCTTAAGAGGCTCTTTAATTCCTCTTCATTTTCTGCCATCAGAGTGGTATCATCTGCATATCTGAGATTGTTGATTTTTCTCCTGCAACTCTTGATACTCATCAGAAAAATTAAGAACTAATGGATTCTGACCACCCATTTCAGAATGTGTACATGTAGGGGTATTTTCTTGCACATCAACGAGCAATTCTTGGATACCTACCAGCTGGGTGTCATATGTGTGCTTAGTCACTCAGTCGTGTCTGACTCTTTGCGACCCCATGGACTGTAGCCTGCCAGGCTCCTGTGTCCAAGGGATTCTCCAGGCAGGAATGCTGGAGCGGGTTGCCATTTCCTTCTCAATGGGTGTCCTATAACTCATCTCAATTCTGTCCCTGTCTACCTGGAGATAGTGTCTGGTCCCACAGGTTAAGAACTTGGTCCTGCTCCACCTGAAACATCAATTGCAAGTCCAGGTTGTCACCGGGCTTCTGACCAACTGGCTATAGACTGAAGGCTACAGGGATCTCTTTCGTGGGTTTCACAGATTTGCTGAGTGGCTCACACAGCTCAGAAGCATTTTGCTTACTAGGTTACTGGTTTTATATGATAGGATATAACTCAGGAACAGTTAGATGGAAGGGATGTGAAGGGCAAGGTCTGGGGAAAGGATGCAGAGCCCCCATGCCCTGAATATACCCCTCTCCCCAAATCTCTATATGTTTGATGACCCAGAAGCTCTTTGAACCTTGTTATTCTGGGCTTGAAAAACCAAATGGAGGCTTCATTATGTGGGCACAGTTGATTAAGTGATTGATCATTGGTGACTGAATTCAGTTTCCAGCCCATCTCCCCTCCCCAGAGGGAAGTGGAACTGAGTTCTCACTTTCTAATCTCATGGTTGACTCCTTGGCAACCAGCCTCCATCCTAACATGGGGTCCTAAGCCATCTCATTAATGTAATCAAAGACACCCTTCCCACTATGCTCACTTAGGAAATTCTAAAGGGGGAGTCTCTGTGCCAGAAACAGGGAAGAAGACCAAGTACATTTTCTTAAAAATCACAAAGTCACAGCAATATTGAATAAAAAGAGAAGGTGATGAAAACATAGGGTCACATCTGAAGCCCACTGTCAGCCTTGGTCTTTTCCTTCACATTGCATCTACTAATTTGGACATCATGGATAAAGTGGCATCATAAGAATCTGGGCAGTTCCATCTCTGGAAACTTGCACCTCTTTTCTTTGGTAGAGGAATGACTGTCCACTTAGGATTCCAGGTTTTGCTCATGTAGTTGCTTTGCCTCTTCAGTTTGGTCAGGCAAAGGGGATTCTTGCAGTATTTCCATCACCATCAAGATGAGTGACTACCCAGGAGTGGCTGAACCACTCCTAGAAGGGACTAGTCCTAGTGAAGCAGGAAGGACAGGGTCAGGCATTAGGCAGAAAAGCAAAGCCACCTCCTTGTTTTGCACTTAGGGAGGCCATGGCACCACAGAGGAATGGCATCTAAAAGAGAAACTTTGTAACATCTGAGCAAGAAACTCTGACCATGAAAGAGTTTTTATGGTGTTTGTGTGATAAGAAATGCATAGGAAGCTGATGACCGCTGTATGACCCTCCACATGTGATGCTGGACTAGAAAGGGAACATTTAAGGCAGAACAGCTCTTACAGCTAATGTCCAATGACTTCAGGAGACAAATGGGCAAGACCAGGGGCTGATGGAAACTGGTGCAATACAAGCCCCGCCTCAACTCAGTGAATATCCACCTTTAATCAAAAGACCTCCACCCATTCAAAGGGGTAAAAATAAAGTGAGAGGGGATCAACAACCTTACAGTGTGCCCCACTTTCTGAGGACACTCACACTCTTCTTCTCGGAGTATGTAACTTTCGCTTCTGTGAAAGTTACTAAATAATTTGCTTCTTTCTTCTCATTACCCCTCTGTTGTGTTTGTGTTTTCCTTTGTGCCTTGTGTTCCTCACCCAAATTCTTTTAGATGAGTTGGACAAGAGCCTAGACTTCTGATAAAGCACTTCCTGTATCAGTAGGAGGGGCAGGTAGACAGTGCCATGGGTATTAAATCCATGATCTGGGGTGAAGAAGTTCTGTGATCTCTGATAAAAATGCAGTGTCCAGAGTTGAAAGAGACACATGTACCCCAGTGTGCATCACAGCACTGTTTGTAATAGCCAGGACATGGAAGCAACCTGGATGTCCATCAGCAGATGAATGGATAAGAAAGCTGTGGTACACATACACAATGGAGTATTACTCAGCCAATAAAAAGAATACATTTGAATCAGTTCTAATGAGGAGGATGAAACTGGAGCCGATTATACAGAGTGAAGTGAGCCAGAAAGAAAAACACCAATACAGTGTACTAACACATATATATGGAATTTAGAAAGATGGCAATGATAACCCTGTATGCGAGACAGCAAAAGAGAAACAGATGTATAGAATAGTCTTTTGGACTCTGTGGGAGAGGGAGAGGGTGGTATGATTTGGGAGAATGGCATTGAAACGTGTAATATCATATATGAAATGAATCACCAGTCTAGGTTTGATGCATGATACTGGATGTTTGGGGATGGTGCACTGAGATGACCCAGAGGGATGGTACGGGGAGGGAGGAGGGAGGGGGGTTCAGGATGGGGAACACGTGTATACCTGTGGCAGATTCATGTTGATATATGGCAAAACCAATGCAATATTTTAAAGTAATTAACCCCCAATTAAAATAAATACATTTATACTAAAAAAAGAATGAAGGGAAAAAAAATGCAGTGTCCTCCTCTGCCCTTTGGGTGTCTTGAGTAAGTGCCCCTCTTGTTAATAGAAGCATCACACTGTGTAGCTTAGAGAGCTTCCCCTGTATATGTTAGGGAGGATGGATAAAACACCCAGAAACACAAGGGGGGCATGAGTGGGAATGTCATCTAAGGGGGATGTCTTACATGGAAGCAACCTAGATGTCCATCAGCAGATGAATGGGTAAGAAAGCTGTGGTACATATACACAATGGAATATTACTCAGCCATTAAAAAGAATACATTTGAATCAGTTCTAATGAGGTGGATGAAACTGGAGCCGATTATACAGAGTGAAGTGAGCCAGAAAGAAAAACACCAATACAGTGTACTAACACATATATATGGAATTTAGAAAGATGGCAATGATAACCCTGTATGCGAGACAGCAAAAGAGAAACAGATGTATAGAATAGTCTTTTGGACTCTGTGGGAGAGGGAGAGGGTGGTATGATTTGGGAGAATGGCATTGAAACGTGTAATATCATATATGAAATGAATCACCAGTCTAGGTTTGATGCATGATACTGGATGTTTGGGGATGGTGCACTGAGATGACCCAGAGGGATGGTACGGGGAGGGAGGAGGGAGGGGGGTTCAGGATGGGGAACACGTGTATACCTGTGGCAGATTCATGTTGATATATGGCAAAACCAATGCAATATTTTAAAGTAATTAACCCCCAATTAAAATAAATACATTTATACTAAAAAAAGAATGAAGGGAAAAAAATGCAGTGTCCTCCTCTGCCCTTTGGGTGTCTTGAGTAAGTGCCCCTCTTGTTAATAGAAGCATCACACTGTGTAGCTTAGAGAGCTTCCCCTGTATATGTTAGGGAGGATGGATAAAACACCCAGAAACACAAGGGGGGCATGAGTGGGAATGTCATCTAAGGGGGATGTCTATCTTTCAAGTTTATTCCCCTGGATCATCTCCTGTTGACTGTCAGGATTAAACCAAGAGGGCTGCCGTGGACAGAGTGAGGGAGGAGCAGGAGATGGAATCTGACAAAAGCTGCATCAGAACAGGGATGGAGGGAGGGAATTGTAAGGCTGAGAGAGGATGTGAATGATAGCAACATTCCAGGGATGTCTGTCTTGAATCCTCATCAACCTTGGTTATCTTCTTAGAGATCTGACAAAGAATCCTGATATGGGTGGACTCAGATGGCCCTGTGCTCTGTGAACACCAAGCAGCCCAGTCTGTCCCCCGGGGCTCCTTGTCTCTCCTTACCCCCTGCAAGTCCGTGGTAATAAACAGAATAAAGCAGAATAAATGGAACTAGTCTCTCCTTGGGAAAAACAGTTCTAAGCTGAACATGAGAAAAGCAGGTGAGTTTTTAAAATATCTTAAAGAGGTCAGTCTGCATGCATTTTTAGTTAATTTTTTTTTCACAGTCTGTGAGCTTTTATTTCAATCAGGAAGTGATTAAAACTATATACAATCTAAAAAGGTCTAAAAAAAGTAAGTGAAAAGACCTGCAGTCTATGTGGAATGGGGACAGAGGGTAGGATGGACCAGATTTTTCTTGGTACCCAGAGAGAGGGTGCAGAAATTTGTCCTGGAGGCAAATGATGGCAGGGCCAAGCAGAGGGAGGCTTGTAAAGAATAGGGTGGGAGGGAACTGCCCAGCTAGCTGAGCTTGTCTATTTAGCCTGCTATTTTGTCTCATAGGGTAAGCAGAGACCCTGAGATCATTTCTGTGGTCAGTCCAGTTCAGACAGGCCTAGGAAGGGCCAGAGGAAGTCAGAGCTGGCCTGGATTCTCTGTGAGCACCTCCAAACTTTCCCAGCACTGATTGGTCCCCCTTGAGGGACCATAGAATGTGCTGGAAACTGATCTGGTCTGGTGACAAGATGCCACAGCAGGCATGCTGCTCACATGGCCCTCCAAGATCTGCACCTGTTGCTTGGACTTAATGTCACATGTGTGGATAAGTTTCTCCTGGTGCGGCAGACATTGTGGTGATTCATCGTGGTGACCCCTCTGCCAATGTCTGCAGGTCGTGGATGCAGTTGAGTGTCCAGACATCCCAGATCTTGGCTATTTGGCTAAGAGTGGGCTTCCAGGTACAAGTGGCCCTGGGTGGTCACCAGGGTCTGTACCTAGTGGTTAAGGCCCATGTGTGGGTTCTTCAAGGTCATCTCAGTGCCCATCCATGATGTTACAGACCTGATGGCCTTCATGGAGCTGCTGAAGAGAATGCTGAGTGATGAGGCCAGTGTGCACAATGCTTGTCTGGGCCCAGGAGGTGTTCTCCTACAGGCTCTGGATGTCAGGTGATGGCACAGTCTACTCAGCTGCCATACCATACCGTTGCTTGCCATGCAAGCTTGCACCCTGACACAGGGTGCAGACACACTTCTGTCGGAGGCCTGCAGCATCTTCTGACACTTGCTTATGGTACAAGTGTCTTGTTACAGGAGGTCACCCATGGAGTAGACACAGGGGCACCAGACAGGGCCCTGATGACTCTGCAGTTTCCTTTGCACTTAAGGATCTGCTGAAGGTCACAGGAGCCTTGAGTGTCCATGTTCAGCGATACACTGATGCAGGATACGCCTATTGAAGAGTTCCCTCCAGAACTCCTTGAGGTCCTCGCTGACTTTGCCTCTGGCTTCACTCCAGGACAATCAAACCTAAGTTTAGGCTCTTTTCCAGTTGGTCAACCTTCTCCAAGGGCTTGCCCATTGAGGAGGACAGGACAGCCATCTCCTGGTCCTTTTGGGCCATGAGTGCCTCCGTGCTAAGTCGCTTCAGTCGTATCTGATCTTTTGCAACCCTATGGATTCTCCAGGCAAGAATACTGGAGTGGGTGGCTATCTCCAGGGGAGCTTCCTGATCCAGGGATCAAAGCTGTGTCTCTCACGTCTCCTGCATTTGCAGAAGGATTATTTACCATGAGCTCCACTTGGGAAACTGTAAATCTTGTGGAAGTTCTTGGCTGTCTGCTGCAGTCAGGAACTCTTTCAGGTTCCCTTAAGAAATGGCAACTCACTCCAGTACTCTTGCCTGGAGAATCCCATGGACGGGGGAGCCTGGCAGTCTACAGTCCACGGGGTTGCAAAGAGTTGGACATGACTGAGCAACTAAATTACAATAATAATCGTGGCTCCTGGCCAGATGCACCTCATGTGTATCTTGCTCCTCTATGAATGTGCACCAACCTGTACTGGAAGTGGGGAGACCTGACTTGTTCACACTGTTAGAGATGGATCTCCAGGTTCATCTCCAGGAGGCAAGAACAGCTGGGGTTGTTGGGGCCCCATAGGGGCCCTGAAGTTGCAGCTGCCTTCCTGATTCTGCCAGCTGAAGAACTTGATGGTGAAGGGGCACCCTCAGGGGTCTTCCAGAAAGACCCTGGGCCCTGCCCCTTGTCCCCCAGTGCCTGACAGCTGTACTGCAGTGGATGAAGAGCTCTGGGCATGCTCACCACCATATCAGCTTGGGATCATCCTTGGGACACTTCTCTGACCTCAAGGCACATCTTTGACTGAGCACGCTGGGGCAGAGCTGCCAACAGAGCTTCACTGAGGCTGCCCACAAACGCCAGAGGCTCTGCTCATCTCTGTCCTCGGGTTGTGAGAACAGGGGCCGTAGGGTCAGGCTGGACTCAGAGTGCAGGGAGCAGCTGGAGGTGAGGGGGCATTGGGCTTGTCCCGTTTCGGTTTCGTGATGGTGTGACAGCCTCAAGGTCATTTCCATTCTGGCTCTGATGGTGAAGTCTGGGATGGAAATGTTGGTGGGCTCCTGGGAGGAGCAGTTGTGTTAGGCTTATTCCCCAGTAGCATCCCTGACGGTGGCACCAGGACCTTCAGTGCCATCCTCCCACTTTACAGGGCTCCCTTGGCCTCTGGTGGAAAAAGAGACCTGCATGCATTTTAAAATATGTCATTTTCAAAATAATTATAAGTCATGCCTACTAAGAGAGGCAATAAGGTATGCTTTGATGTCAGCGAGCTACATACATTCCTTTCAATTTGAAGCCATGATGCACATTCTGAGAGCTGTAGCATTTTCATCAGTGACTTGAGTGTTATAGACATTAAAACCAGCTTAAATGATGCTACTGAAAGGTCTCCCATGGCTGAATTCCTCCAGTGCTCGTGGCCCGACACAGAGCAAGATGGAGTGGGTGATCAGCAAGGTCAGGAGGTGCAAAGAGAATAGAGACTATGAGGCTGGGGAGTTCCTGAGACCTGTGATAGGGAGAGAGCCACCACCCCTGGGAGCACGTCAGTAGCACAGTGGACGCAGAATCCACTTACAGTGCATTATACAGTAATGGGGTAGCAAAAAGGGAACAGCGAGTGAGACTTCTCTTTGTAGCAGTGAAATATGGGAGAGAATTAGTTTGATAAGTGAGCTGGGTCAAAGTATAGTTTTTGAAAATTTTATTGAAGTTGATTTACAATGGTGTATTTAATTTCTTCTGTACAGCAAAATAACACACACACACACACATATGTTCTTTTTTTATATTCTTTTCCACTATGGTTTATCACAGGATATTGAATATAGAACCCTGTGCTATAAAGTAGGATCTTGTTGTTCATCCATTCTATGTGTAATAGTTTGCAACTGTTAATTCCAAACTCCCTTATACGCCCAGCAGAAGGGGTGGGAAAGATATGCATTCATAACAGAGTTCAGGGTGGTAGAGGGAGGCAGAGAGAGACATTTGTTAGCAAAACTTCCCAGGAGCAAGGGCTCAGTCAGCTTGATAAGCAGTTTACAAGACTGCCTAATTGTTATAGGACTCAAAGGAATTTCAGAGCATGAAACACATAGACATTTGTCCTGGAGGGGCTGGCAAAAGTGACACAAAGCACATAGAGATAATGAAATGGACTTATCGGTTGGTTCAGCAGCTTTCAAAATGATACCAGCCAAAATATTTTAGCCAGAACACTCTAACCAAAAGAAAAAACATTGCATGACTTTGTTCGGTATATTTACCTAATATCCACGCCAAGTTCGTACTGTTATCATTTTGCAAATGAGGAAACTGAAATTTAGGCATGCTATGGGCCAAGGAAGTTCCTAAGAAATCAATGTTAGTCATAGCTAGTCAATGATTTAAATCCAACCTCTGATCACAGGTTGGGCTCTCACCTAATCAGCAGAACTCCTGAGTGAGGCTTGTGCCTTCAACTCTCCAATGAAAATGCAATAATGTCTGTATCTTACTTGATGTAGGATAATGCGTCTTACTTTAAAATATTCAGGCATAGGTCCACATGTGTGCACATGTATTTGTATGTGTGTTTGCCTGTGTGAGTTTGAGCTATACTCTATTTATGGCCAATTGCCTGGCCTCAATACATATTCTAGAAGGAGAAGGGGATGGTCAACATTTAATAAAAAGGCCACACTCCAGAGATAAACACAGCAATCTTCAATAGTCTTTAATTCCAATTAATACCAGATTTTAAAACAGTATCATAATGAAAGATGGAGATGGGTATTTACTAGTGAAGTCAGTGGATTATTAGTTAGATAATAAATGCTGAAAATGGGCTTTCATTAGTGAGATTAGTAACAGCATGTACCATAGCCTTTTGCTAGATTCCAGAGAGGTTAAGAAAGCCTATCACCCACTTCTCTCACACTTTCTTAAGCAAGTATTTAAAAATCAGGCCAGCAAACAACCTTGATTTCTTTTTCTCAATTTGAGTTTATTCACAGTTTTTTTCCATATGTTAATGTCAATATTCTGAACTTTCTCTCTTTGGTTGGAAATTTCCCTTTGATTTAAAATTGATTTTGAATTTGAAAATCAAGAGCTGTTTTCATGTGTGAATATGCACACTTTTACCACTTTTTTTTTTTTTTTAAACAGTGGTTCAAAATGCTCAGAGTGGCCTTTGCCTGTAAAGATTAGGAGCAGTAGATTAGAAGAACCTGCCTGACTGGATTTATTGTGCGTGAACCTCAATTGCCCTGCTTAACTTTCCATTTTTTTTTTCCAGGAGCTTCTTAAGGTGGTAATGAGCACAGTTCTAATGAGCTGGAATCTTCTTTCTCAGCCACTGTTTTGACAGGTTGTTTGTGTCTAGCTTAAAGAGATTCTTATGGAGCTTAAACAGAAGAGGCGCAGAATCAAGAGAAATCTATAGATTAGGAAATTAAAATGCATCTGCCTCTTCTGTTTTAGAATAACTGCTGAATGCAGTGCTTGGCCAATTTGACAAATCACTCCAGAATGACTTCAGAGGCAGCAGCACACACCTCTTAATTGGTTGTTTTTGCCCTCAAAACTTGATCAAAAACTTCATTGACTCATTGCTGTGAGCACTTAACTTTGCAGGCATATTAGAAGCCATGAATTTGATTTGCTAATTTTTTTGAGGATTTTTGAATTTATGTTCATCAGCGATTGTTGTTGTTTAGTCACTAAGTCATGTCTGACTCTTCTGTGACACCATGGACTGTGGTCTGCCATGCCCCTTTGTCCATGGGGCTTCCCAGGCAAGAACACAGTAGTATTATATAGGCAAGAATACATTCCCACAGAAGTGGTTTGCCATTTCCTTCTTTGGGGGATCTTCAGGACCTAGGGATTGAACCCGTGTCTCCTGCATTAGCAGTCTCCTGTATTACAAGCAGATCATTTACCAGTTCATCAGTGATGTTGGTCAGTAATTCTCTCTCTCTCCCTCTTTTTTTTTGGTGGTATCTCTGTCTGGGTTTTGTATGGGAGTGATGCTGACTTCTTAGAATGAATTCAGAAACATTTCTTCCTCTTCAATAGTTTGGAATAGTTTGGCTGGTCACAAAGACTCAGACATGACTGAGCGACTGAACTGAACTGAACTGAACCTGCTGGTGGGTGGGGCTGGGTCCCCATGTGGTTGGCTGTGGATCCCTGTTGTTCCCAGAACAGGTGCCATTTTGCTGGTGGGCAGATAAACCCTTCACACTACTGGGCTAGAGGAAGGGCTCCACAGCAATGCTTGCCAGCACTGTGTCCTCGTGGTAGAACATGTTCCCCCAAATGACTGCTGCCTGTGTGCTGTTCTTGTCGTCATTCAGTCGCTAAGTCGTGTCTGACTCTTTGTGACCTCATGGACTGCTGCACGCCAGGCTCCCGACTTTCACTATCTCCTGGAGTGTGCTTAAACTCATGTCCATTGAATTGATGATGCCACTCAACCATCTCATCCTCTGTCGTCCCCTTCTTCTCCTGCCTTCAATCTTTCCCAGCATCAGAGTCTTTTCCAACGAGTCAGTTCTTCGTATCAAGTGGCCAAAGTATTGGAGCTTCAGCTTCAGCATCAGTCCTTTCAATGAATATTCAGGATTGATTTCCTTTAAGATTGACTGGTTTGATAGCCTTGCTGTCCAAGGGACTCTCAAGAGTCTTCTCCAGTATGACAGTTTAAAAGCATCAATTCTTTGGTACTCAACCTTCCTTGTGGTCCAACTCTCAGTAGTCCATACATGACTACTGGAAAAACCATAAATTTGACTATACGGACTTTTGTCTGAAAATGATGTCTCTGCTTTTTAATAGGCTGTCTAGGGTTTTTATATCATTGTGAATGTTGTCAAAGGGCCTCCAAGTTGTCTTCTGCCTGTCTGGGTGATTTTCCAAGGTCAATAAGTGGATCCAAATCAGGTACCTTTCAAATTACTGTCTCTACACTGGAGCTTGGATCATGTGAATTTTGTATGTACTCTTTAAGAGCACAGTCACTGTTTCCTACAGCCCTCCAGCTCTCCTCCTGTATATAGGCCCTACTGGCCTTTTCAAAGCCAGATGTTCTAGCGGCTCATCTGCCCAGTGCAGGACCCCTGGGTTAGGGAGCCCAATGTAGGGGCTTGGAACCCTAGCTCTTTGGGGAGAACCTTTGTAATTATGATTATCTCCCGGTTTGTGGGTTATAGGAGTATGGGTCTTGACTGTATCATGTCTCTGTCCTTCTTACCCCTCTTGTGGTTTCTTCTTTATGTCTTTAGTTGTGGAAAGCCTTTTCTGTTAGTCTTCAGGGGTTTGTTACAGATGGTTGTCAGTAGCCCTAAAACTGGTGTTCCCTTGGGAAGTGAGCTCAGAGTCTTTCTACTTTGGCACTGTGGCCACACCACCAAATAAAACTTTATTTAGGGATACTGCAGTTGAAATCTCATATCATTTTTGCAAGTCATAAATATTATTTTTCTTCTAGTTTTTCCAACTGTTTAAAATTATAAAAGCCATTTTGAGCTCACAGGCCATTGAAAATGTGGCAGGCCATAGTTGACCCTTGAGCAGCAGTTTGTAGGGTCATGATGTGCACAGAAATGTGTTTAATTGCAGCAGTAAAGAACATAGCCACATGCATATTAAAATACTTATGAAATGAGGTTGCTGTAGGAAAAAAACCATTTTGTATATAATTATAGATGTCAGAGACACATGGATTGCAAAATGATCTAAGCCAAGTGGCCTGTATACAATCAATGGATAAGTCTTAATTGGTAGAGTTGTTATCTGTTTTCATGTAGGTGACAGCTATATGTGTCCGCTAACCATATCTCCATGTCTGATAGGCAGGTTATAGGCAAAGCAAGTCTCACATCAGATTTTGCATATGTATAAACATCAAGGCCTTGACTGAAGGTCATGCATGTGACTCCTGCTGGGTGCTCCCCAGGACTATGGCTGGTGGGCACCATCTTTGCATCTTTCCTTTATGCCCAGCATGCCCCTGTGCTAAGTCACTTAGTCGTATCCTACTCTTTGCAACCCTATGGACAGTAGCCGACCAGGCTCCTCGGTCCATTAGATTCTCCAGTCAAGAATTCTGGAGTGGGTTGCCATGCCCTGCTCCAGGGGATCTTCCCAACCCAAGGACTGAATCCACATCTTCTGTGTGTCCTACACTGCAAGGGGATTCTTTACCACTGAGCCACTGGGGAAGCCCATCATTGGGCAAATGCCATTTAAAAGCCCTAAAACTCTAATCCCCTCTTCTTTTTTCCTCTTTTCTCTTAAAAAAAATTTCCCAGTGATTGCCATCTCTGTACTCTCCCTCTGCAGTGTTCCAGAGCACCAGTCCCTCCTGTGTGGGGGGAGGGGGAGTTTTATCCACATCTTGTACCCTGGCTTTATGTCTGGTGCTTTGTCTTAGTGGCTTCAGCCAGGGAACATTGCCTGACTCTGGTGTCACTGTAAGACACTCTTGGACCCTATAAGACTAACCAATGGACTAAGCATCAAATGGATTAACAGTGACATCACAGAGACTTCACTTTGTATCCATCTTTATACCTTTCCTCTCCTTTCCTGACCCTGAAACACTGCTGAGATTAGGGGAAAAATTATTTACTTCTTGGAATAAAAGTTATTACCAACCTAGATAGCATATTCAAAAGACTTACTTTGCCGACGAAGGTCAAGGCTATGGTTTTTCCAGTGGTCATGTATGGATGTGAGAGTTGGACTGTGAAGAAGGCTGAGCGCTGAAGAATTGATGCTTTTGAAATGTGGTGTTGGAGAAGACTCTTGAGAGTCCCTTGGACTGCAAGGAGATCCAATCAGTCCATTCTGAAGGAGATCAGCCCTGGGATTGCTTTGGAAGGAATGATGCTAAAGCTGAAACTCCAGTACTTTGGACACCTCATGAGAAGAGTTGACTCATTGGGGAAGACTCTGATGCTGGGAGGGATTGGGGGCAGGAGGAGAAGGGGACGACTGAGGATGAGATGGCTGGATGGCATCACTGACTCGATGGACGTGAGTCTGAGTAAACTCCGGGAGTTGGTGATGAACAGGGAGGCCTGGCGTGCTGCGATTCATGGGGTCGCAAAGAGTCAGACACGACTGAGCAACTGAACTGAACTGAACTAAACTGAAAGTGGAAAAGAGACCATAGATGAAAATAATAAATAAAAGTATTACTGCTATATCCCAAATCACAATAAAACTGATAAGAAAAAAATAAAACTTTGTGATGGAATTATGGATGTTTCTATATATTTTCTTGTGTTTTTAAAGTTTTAAGCCTCTTGATGCAGGTGAAAGAGGAGAATGAAAAGGCTGGCTTAAAACTCAACATTCAAAAAACTACAATCATGGCATCCGGTCCCATCACTTCATGGCAAATAGATGGGGAAACAATAGAAACAGTGACAGACTTTATTTCCTTGGGCTCCAAAATCACTACAGCTGGTGACTGCAGCCAGGAAATTAAAAGATACTTGCTCCTTGGAAGAAAGCTATGACCAACCTAGAGAGCATATTAAAAAGCAGAGACATTGCTTTGCCAACAAAGGTCCATCTAGTCCAAGCTATGACTTTTCCAGTGGTCATGTATGGATGTGAGATTTGGACTATAAAGAAGGCTGAGCACTGAAGAATTGATGCTTTTGAGCTATGGTGTTGGAGAAGACTCTTGAGAGGTCTTTGGACTGCAAGGAGATCAAACCAATCAATCCTAAAGGAAATCAGTCCTAAATATTTATTGGAAGAACTGATGCTGAAGCTGAAACTGGGACATGTTGGCCATCTGATGTGAAGAACTGACTCATTGGAAGAGACCCTGATGCTGGAAAAGATTAAAGACAGGAGGAGACAGGGACAAGAGAGGATGAAATGGTTGGATGGCATCACTGACTCAATGGACACGAGTTTGAGTAAGCTCTGGCAGGGAGATAGTGAAGGACATGGGAAGCCTAGCATGCTGCAGTCCATGGAGTCATGAAGAAAGAGACAGGACTGAGTGACTGAAAAACAACAACACGCCTTCAGCACAGCATCAATTAGAACATTAGCAGACTGTGATACTTCTCAGTTCTTCCTTTTTCTATAATCACATTTTTACAATTTATTAAAAAAAATTATGGCATATGTGAAACATATCCAAAAAGAGAATAACTTTATATAAACTCATTTCAGCTATGTCCCCACATCCTTGCTCTGCTCCCAATATTATTTTCAAGAAAATCTCATGTTTTTTCACTTATAAATATTTCAGCTTTTTTCTAGAACATATAAACTCATTTGAAAATGATCATAATTCAAATATCACCCCCCGAAATTAACAATAACTCTTGTTGTGGTTGTTCAGACGCTCAGTCATGTCCAACTCTTTGCAATCCCATGGACAGCAGTATGCCAAGCTTCCCTGACTTCACTGTCTCTGGAAGTTTGCTCAAACTCATGTCTATTTAGTCGATGATGCCATCCAACCATCTCGTCCTCTGTCATCCCCTTCTCTTCTGTAGTATCATCAAATATCCAGTGTTTATAATTCTAATTATGTCATAAGATCCGCACATTGCAATGGCTTGATATATTATTTTAGTCTCCTTTAACCTATGAATCTATAAATCCTTTCCTCTTTTCTCTCTCTTCCTTGCAATTTCTAAGTGAAGATACATTTATATTTTGGGTAGTTTCCCAATAATCTGAGCTTTGTTAGTTTATATTTGATTCTGAGAATTCCCTTTAATTTCTTAATATTTTCATTATATTTCAGTGTATGCTCATTGTGTTTCATGTTGCAGATTATTTTTAAATATAGAGAAATCCAGAAAGAAATATTTTAATCTTTCTTTTAAATATTTTAGGAGACTATCCTCTCCATTGTTAGGATAGTCTTGCCACTAGATCTTTTTCAGTTGGGTTAATGCCTTGTGGTCTTTTGGAATGAAACTGTGTCCTAACAAGTATCTTCCCTCCTTCTATCCCTCTGTCATTCTTTAATCCAATGGTTCTTGGTTGGATAGTATTGTCCCAAGGGTTGTTTCAGAAATTTCTGGGTTTGCTTCAACTGTTGGATGTTTGAGAGAGTTGGGAGCTAATGGGTTCAACAGGCAGGGTTGGGGAGGTAAATATCTTGCACTTTGTCCTTCACAGTGAAGAACTGTCCAGTGTATTTCATTGCTTTTGAATGTCAATACCAAATTCATGTAGGTAAAAAACTGTCTGTACTTATCTGAGATTGGACCTTGGTTCTGTTTTCTTATAACCACAAAGTAATTTTTCCATGGTTTTCACTATTCATTGAATTTTCTATAGAAACAATTACTGGGTACTTTGAAGAAAGATGGAAAGCTGTTTTGTTTGGCTCTTTCCAGTTCAGGAAACTACTAGTAGAATTGCTACCTACAGTATTTAATTCATCAACACAACACGTTGCCATTAATGTGCTGTTTGGCTTTTGCCTTCACAAGGCTACCTCTAAGTACAATTTATTGTTATTGTTCAGCCACTCAGTCATGTCCTACTCTTTGAGACCCCATGGACTGCAGCACACCAGGGGGTCCTTGCAGCTCAAGTACAAGCACATGATGACTACTTTGTTTTCTCATTCAGTGTAGTTCCCCCCAAACATTAATGTGAGGATGTTATTGTAGTTTGCTCAAGAATTTACGTCCTGGAATAACAGTATTTTATTATAATTTTTTATTTGTTGTTTTTCAGTTGCTAAATCATGCAAACTCTTTGTGACCCCATGGACTGCAGCACACCAGGCACCTCTGTCCCTCACTGTCTCCTGGAGTTTGCCCAAGTTCATGTCCATTGAACTGGTGATGCTATCCAACCATCTCATCCTCTGCTGCCCTCTTCTCACTATCTCCAAGGTTTTTTTTTTAAAAAATATATCTCCTATTTATTATAGTTGGGGCATTATATGAATTACTTTGAGATTAGGTAGTTTATATTACCAATGGATGGTAATTTCAGGACCATGAGATATTTGTATTAAATGGGGAATTGGTCTGAAGGGTTTGAGCCCCACAGATGTAACCTGGGGTAAGAAGAGTCCAGATTGCACTGACCAGTCAGGGATCCTTGAACATGTGAAATATTTAAACAGTGGAGTTTACATAGTAAAATCTGATACTTTATGTAGTGCTTGCTTAATATGTTTGGAACTCTTCTTTCTAAGTGCTTTACCTAAATCAACTTCTTTGATTTTCACAACAGCCCCAGGAGGTTAATAGGAGCTATCATTCTCCCCATCTTATAAACAAAGAGACATATAATCCATTTTGAGTTTATTTTTGTGTATGGTGTTAGAAAGTGTTTTAGTTACATTCTTTTACAGGTGGTTGACCAGTTTTCCCAGCACCACTTGTTAAAGAGATTGTCTTTTTTCCATTGTATATTTTTGCATCCTTTGTCAAAAATAAGATGTCCATAGGTGTGTGGATTCATCTCTGGGCTTTCTATTTTGTTTCATTGATCTATATTTCTGTCTTTGTGCCAGTACCATACTGTATTGATGACTGTGGCTTTGTAGTATAATCTGAAGTCCACTTTCTGACATAAATCACAGCAAGATCCTCTATGACCCATCTACCAGACTAATAGAAATAGAAGCAAAAATAAACAAAGGGGACCTAATTAAACTTAAAAGCTTTTGCATGATGAAGGAAACTGTAAGCAAGGTGAAAAGGCAGCCTTCAGAATGGAAGAAAATAATAGCAAATGAAACAACTGACAAAGAATTAATCTCCAAGATATATAAGCATCTCATGTAGCTCAACACCAGAAAAATAAATGATCCAATCAAAAAATGGGCCAAAGAACTGAACAGATATTTCTCCAAAGAAGACAAACAGATGGCTAACAAACACATGAAAATTTGCTCAACATCACTCATTTTCAGAGAAATGCAAATCAAAACCACAATGAGGTACCATTT
>SJYC01073851.1:0-16748 GCA_006408675.1 Madoqua kirkii
GCAAATGGGGATGGGTTGTCTTCATTCCCACACTTCCTTTGCTGCTAAAACTGGCCTCTAGGACAGCTAGAAGAATCGCAATGGCAGAAGCAGTGCCCTTCCCTATGCTAGAACTTTGCTTGGATCTCTTAGCTAACTTCCTGGGCAACCAGTGGCCAATGGATCTTTTTAGTATGCTCCCTGACACAAGGAAACAAACATGCCCATTCTTCCCATGGCCTCAAGTCACCACTGACTTGAAATGCCATGTTTAACATATACTAAATCTTATATGCTTGGGTATACTTTGGAGCTTTCCTACTCCATTCCACTTCTGAGAATTTCTCAGTAATATTCAATAATATAACATGAATGAAATTCGTTAAATGTCATGAGGAGAAAAGTTAACCTATTTCCTTTTTTAAAAAGAGAACAAAAAACGTGCTAAAAGCAAAGTGACATAAAAATTTTTTAAAAATATTTTATATTTCATTTAAATATATAAGCTTTCAAAAAATTACATAAAAACTGAGGTGAGAAAATGCAAAATGAAAAGGCTACCCTGACTTTGTTTTTTCTTAAAAAAAAAAAAAAAAAGGGTGGGAACCTCAGAGAACTACTCTTTTCACTTTAACAGGAATGACTGTCTTCTATAATTTTATATCCAGCTTTGACATCTCATATGTCCTCCAATTTCTAGCATATCACTCTTATGTGAAAGCCCTACTGTTACTTCAAATTAAACATATCCCAAACTGCCTTCTCTTTTAAGCAATCACATGTTCATTACAATGCTTCAACTATTCTTTGAATTCTAAAAAACATTCCTTCATACACTATGTACCATTTTCTAACTGTTTAAGATAGAAAGGCAGAATCACCGTATTATTCCACCATAACCAAAATCAGAGATCTCCAAATGACATGTGAATAAGAAGCAGTATTTATAATGAAAATACCACCTTTAAGTCAGAACTATTTGGGTTCAGATTCTAGCTTTCTCACTTTTTAAAATAGTTTAAAAAAACCACAATGAGATAACAGTCAATACCCATTACAATGGCTATTATACAAAAACATATAGATACAACAGAAAGAAACAAGTGTTGAGAAGATGTAGAGAAACTGGAATCCTTGAACACTGCTGGTGGGAACGTAAAACAGTGCAGCTGCTATGGAAAACGGTATGGAGATTCCCCCAAAAATTAAACAAAGAATTACAGTGTGATTCAGCAATTCCACTTCTGGGTATACACACACAAGAATGAGAGCAGTGACTCTGATATTGTGTACACCAATACTCACAGCAGCATTATTCACAATAGCCAAAAGACGGAAGCAACCCAAATGTCCGCTGATTGATAACCGGATAAACAAAATCTGGTATATACTTACAAGGTACTATTTTCCAGCCCTCAAAAGGTATAGAATTCTGACACACACTACATGGATGAACTTCGAGAACATTACACTAAATGAAATGAGCCAATCACAGAAGGACAAATATTATATGATTCCATTTATATAAGGTGCCTAGAGTAGTCAAATTCATAGAGATAGAGAGAAGAACAGTGGTTGCTTAAGGACTCAGGAGGAGAGGAAATGTGAAATTATTGTTTAATGGGTATACTTTTAGTCTGAGAAGATGCAGAGTTCTGAGGTGAATGGGGGTGGTGGTTGCACAAAAATGTGAATGTATTTAATAACACTGAACTGCAAATCAAAAAATGTTTAAAATGGTAAATTTTATGTTATATTTTTACCACAATAAAAGAATAAAAGTTTAGTCCCCTGCCCCACAAATATCATTTCCACAAAGTATTTAAGATAGTCGGCTGTGCTACTTCTTGACTGCTTGTTTGACCTCAGGTTGGTTTTTTAAACTTTTCAAGGTCCCAGAAGAGTTTAAGAATCCTCAACAATGAAAAGAAGCAAGAACCCTCAACAGGCACCGAACACAAATCTCTTTGCTGTCTCTAAACCACCCTAAAAGCCTAACTACTACAAGTACACATAAGAAGCCCAAGGCGAATTGACAAATGATACTAATCTTAACAGTAACTTCTGACGTATTTGGAGGCTGCAATTTGGACAATGTTAAGTCTTCTTACCCCTAAAAATAGAAAAAGAAAGTCATCAGACTTATAGAAAATATGGTAAATCTCTCTCTAACACGTTTCCCAGTCATGTAACATCAGATTATAAAATCATCATGCCCATTTCTGTTCTCTTGGGAGAGAAAGAAGTGACAGAATGATCACACTTACCTGTACTGCCACCCAGTGACAAGGTTGGTGTACTTCATTAGGTAGCCATACACATTTTCCATGTGGTCACTGTTTGAAAAAGATCAGAAAGTGCCAAAATCAGTGAAAATTAGAAGAAATTCCAGGAAGTTAACTGTATGGTTGAAAAAATACCTGTAGAGACATACTTTTTTCTATAAATGTCTCAAACTTACTTCAGAAGTAAAATTCACAGGTTAACAAATAGAGCTATTTAATCCCCCATATTTCATATCCATAGGACTCTATATTTCATCAGAATTCTTCAAAACAAGTGTAATCACCCATAAATTATATATTATATATTATTATATTATATATATTACATTATATATTTCAAACATAAATTATATATGTATAAAATCACATAAATATGAAACAAATATACTATAAATATAAATAAAAGCATTTAATAACCTAATTGAATACTAAACAAAGACAACCCAGTTTTATGGTTCCAGAATAAACTAAAAAAAAATCTCTAGGCTGAATAGTGCTTCCTCATTCTGGTGGGACTCATTATGTCTCTGAATCTTTGGGCTTCCAAAACGAAGATTCCGTTTTTGATGTCTGTGACACATCACTCCCACTCCCCGATCCCAGAAGGGTATGAGGCAAAGTGCTCACTACAAATCTTGCCACTGGAAAGATTTATTTGGAACCTGTATCATTAGCCTTACTACTACTGAGTTCCTTTACCTCTGCCCCCGCTTTTCTATTTAATAGATATATTCTGTTATAGTGGTTCATAGCGGATCTCACTACTTCTTTTCTAATATTTTAAGGTTCCCTATACTTGTGAAAAAATATCAAAGCTACAACTACACTGATATATCTTTTTGACATATAGGCTTCATTTTTTATTTTGTAATTTACATTAAGAATTCCTTTTAAAATCCTCTAAAGTTTTAACTTCACACTATAAAATGCAACTAATATTAAACATTTATTTTTTCTACTATCCCTGAATTGCAGAACTTATTTGGTAAAAGTTCAGCTAACCACCATTTAGGAAATGGAAAGTATCAGACAATTGACAACCTTTAAAACATGGACATCAAAAGTGAAATCAAGAGAGAGCTGACACAACCAACAGAACAGAATTTTTAAAACATATAGATTGATCTGAAGGACAAATGAAAAGAGATGAAGATAAAGACACTCTCTTGTGAAAGAAAACACAAACAAAATGACTGTAAGAGTCTAGGTGTTATTATTATTGGAAATCACATAGGAAGATGCCTCAGGAATAAACTCAGTGTTGGCTGCCTTTCTAACCTCATTTCTTCAGAGTGCTTGGAAATAAAGGTCAAATCTGAAAGTAAAGAACTGATCCCAGTTCAAAAAAAATCTTTTTTTCTATATTTTTCTTCCAATCCAAGATTAGCAAAAACCACTGTTTTTTCACTAACATTAAATGAAACTGCTCAAGCCCTTTTGGTTTTATAAGGTCAGTAGTCTCAAGAAGGTAAAGGCTGTCAACTTCTAAAATGCCAATCCAAAGTTATAATTATATATGTACTCTGTCATGTTAAAACTGACAGTACCAACTGAATTCTCATTTCAGTGTTTTCTAAAGCCCATATCTAGAGGAAGGATTCTTCTCTGAAACTCAATCTATTAGCACCCTTAGGTCACAGCAAAGGTACTTCTTTCAGTTATACTGGTACTTGAAAAGTCAGAGAGATACTCCTCTAGTCTGGCTCTCAAATTTTTCCCAGACTTCAAACAGTTTTTTGGGCCACAGGAGTCCCAATGTCCCTGGACTCTGCCCCAAAATAATTTCACAAAAAGTTCTCTGTCTGTTTTTGATATTTCACATATAGCTTAACTGTCTTGAATAGTTCTCATCCTCAAAACTTATTCCTTCACTTATATATGGAGAAGGCAATGGCACCCCACTCACTTATATATGGAATCTAGTAATGACCCCCCTAACAACAACAAAAAACCAAAACTCATAGATAGAAGAGATTAGTGGCTGAAAGAATTGACAGGTGAACAAAATGCGTGAGAGTGATCAAAAGACACAAACTTGAAGTTATAAAATAAGTAAGTCCTAAGGATGTTATTTATAGCATGGTGACTATAATTAATAATACTATATTATGTATTTGAAAGTTGCTAAGTACAGATCTTAAAAGTTCTCATCATAAGGAAAAAAAAAGTATAACTGTGTAGTGATAGATGTTAACTACACTTGTGTCATTTTGCAACATATAAAAATATCACCGAACAACTAAAAGTAATGTTACATGACAATTATATCCAAATTTTTAAAAACCTTATTCTTTGCTTATTCCTGTGGCTTTATAACCTCAATATTTATTTAATTACATCCTGTATCAACCCACAAGAGGACTAAGGTGTCACACAACCAGAATTAAATTATTTCCCTAAAGTACCCAGACAGACCATAATTCACCATTTTTTATTTTCCATTTTAATCTAGATTCTCTACACCAAGCTTTCATTTCTAAATAAGAATCATTTCATAGCTATTAGTATGTAATAAAAACATTACAATTCAATTATAGGTCACTTCCTTTGGTTCTAGGACTACCTATATTCTTCAAATGGATATATGAACCGTGCAGAAAATCTGTCTTAAAACTTCAAATAAACTATCAACTAAGAAAAACAAAACTCTTCATTTCAAAGCAATGAGGGCTCATGTTCCTTACCTTTGTTCGGTCCCTCATATTATTAAAGGTATTCCTTATTTGGGTCATAAGTTATTTATATTAGTCATTTAATGAATATCAATGAATTTTTTAGAGTACAACTTCAGTAGCATTGTTCACTAAACAACGAAAGTTTATCTTCATACTTACACAGTAATGTTTTATGTTCAATTTTTAATGCTTTTTAGTATTTTTGATTCTTGTATCTAAAAAGTTAACCTCACAAAAATCACAATAGGGATACTGACACCGTTCATTCGGTAGTAGCATAAAGCCAACTTCAAAAGAAATTAATTCAAACATGCAATTTAAGCTGCTGGCCTGCTTTTACCACAGAAAACAGACATCTGAGGTTACAAAGAACCGACTTAAGAACATCCTATCCCTGAACAGCTGGTGACACTGTCCCTCTCTCATCCTTCCCCTTCTCTCCGCAGTGCAACCAGCTGATGTGGAACCACTGTGCCATCTGGTGGCCCACATAAAAAGCTCTGTGAGTGAACCTCCTTTGTTCACTCTCCTTTCTTCCACTTCCTTGTAATTGAGTTATTATGTAGTACCTCTAACACTCATGGTTTGTTCCCAATTAAAATATGTGAATTTAACTGAAGATTTATCTGTATGAATAAAACCTAGTTGTTAAAGTGGGAATATACCACATATTTGAATATAGCATACTAATATTTTTCCTATGAAGTAGAGATAATGGTTCAAAAGATTAACACACTGAAAAATAATCAATAAAAAAGTTAATTTATTCTGTCCTTCAGCAACTCCACCACTCAAACAGTACATTCTGATCCTGTTAACATTTTATTGAAATCAAGCTAGAAGCTGATAATCTCTAAACACAGCTGATGAACTGAACTTTATGTCAGGCAGCATTATTCTATTTAATTTGCTGTTTGCCACTTCCCAAGTAGCTTAATAATGACTGTTGTTATAACACACATTTTTAAATTCTTCTTCATCAGACTTAAGGAAAACATGTAGAAGTTCTTAATTAAGCTACTTTTTAAACAGTTTCAAATCCTTTTATTTCGGTTCAACACAATTGTTAGTACCTTCTAAATATAAAGCACTCTGAAAATCCACTGAAAAGGATAGGGAAATAAAGAAGGTTATACCTCTCCATCCCAAATTCATTACCAAATATAAGAAAAACATCTTCTTGAAGAAAAAGACAATGACCCACAGCGACTCTGTTTTTAGCTGTCATACAAATGAAAAGGATAGCTTGTTAAAGATACAGTACTCATTAAACAAAGATATAGGATTCAATGGTGATTAGGTTAAAGTGAAAGGACTTATCAGATGTGGAATGACAGTGAGAGTAAGAGTAAGACAGAAGGGACAAAGGCAAAAACCCAGATTTCCAGCTGGCACAACTGTGTAGATGTGAACACCTTCACTGAACTGGGGACCCTAACAGAAGTTTTGGATTTGTTCCAAATTACCATGGTGATTTTAAGGGACCTGTGAGACATAACACAAGGAGATACCCAATAAGGTAGCATGATTTGGATTGAACACACAGATTTTGGTGGTAATCAGCATAAAAGCATATAACTGGTATTTGAAATCATGAGGGTAAATCACCTACAAATTATATAAAATGACAAGGGGTAGTAGGTGGAAGGGAGGCTCAGGAGAGAGGGGAGATATAATACCTATGGCTGATCCATGTTGAAGTATGGCAGAAACCAACACGATATTGTAATCATCCTTCAATTAAAAATAAATAATTTTTTTTAATGACAAGAGAAGGGACAGATTCTAAGAGAGAACCCTAGGGAAAAGTTTTATAGGCAAGATGAATACAGAGAGGAGATAAGAAGTGGCTGAATAGTAGGACAAAAACCAGGAGTATTTCAAGTAAGTTTTTGGTCAAGAATGTTAACACTATTCGAGGAGTAAAGGAAAATGAAGATTGAGAAATTTCTATTTGATTCAACAACCAAAGGAATCCACTGGTGGTCCAGTGGTTGGGAATCAGTGCTTTCTCTTGTGTGGGCCTGGGTTCAATCCCTGATAAGGGGACTAGGATCCCATAAGCCACGACGCATGACAAAAAAAAAAAAAATTAACAACCAAGAGATAATAATTCAATGTAATGATGAAGGCAGAGCTAGCTGGCAATGAACTGAAGAAACACTGGGAGAAAGTAAAAGGTTAAGGCAATGTGGGCTTAAGGCAGGGATAGTTCAAAGTGCCTGATGGGTAGGGTACAGTAAAAAGAAAAAGGCTCACAACTCAGAAGAGAGATAGAAATGAGGGAGAGGCGGGCTCCAGAGCCCAGGTAGAGGAACTAGCATCAGGTACCTTAGCTCATTTAATTATAGGCAGAAATTTATGCAAGCTGTAATGAAGAAAGTGCCAGTCAGCCACAGTTCAATATTCCTACTTTCTACTAGGCAAAAACTGTCCTCCAAAAAGGCTGAGCTTTGGTTCACTCCCTTGATATTATAAATAGCATGAACAGAGGGAGCCACCTTCTTAGTTGAGGAAAAAGCCACTGACAACAGATGGGAATGATTGCAACACATGTACCTCCTTCTGCTGTAAAGATATTCCACAGAGCAGCGACTGCTTCTTACTCATCCTAGCAGCCCTTGCAGCACCTAGTGCATAGTCTGGGATATAAACAGGTGTTCACTACATCTCTGTTGAATGGATTAAGCAATGAGAAGACAGAAGCAAAATTTTCCTATAAAAGCACAAGACAACTGAGAAACTTGCAAAAAAAAAAAGAAAAGAAAAAATTTAAATTCACAGCCTGTATACTGAAATAAATCCCAGATAAAACAAATTCTAATCGCAACTATCTTAATCTATACCAAAAAGTATACAGTCAAGGGAGACTCTCACCTTTCTGCTAAAGAGTCTTAAAAATGTTAATGCTCCCTGGCCTAAGAATTTCACTTCTAGGTATCCTGACAGACAACAGAAATGTAGACAAACATAATATGCAAATATGTCCACTGCAGCACTATTTACAATAGTAAAAAATATAAATTGGGGAAAAAAAGGAAGTGAAAAGGAAAGAAAGAAAAACAAACTAAACAAAGAAATTAAGAAAATGAATAACAAAAAAGAATAGTATTCACCAGTTAAAATGTTTATGAGTTTTTAACATGGGGAAACACTTATCAAGAACCTAAAATTGCAGGTTACAGAATTTTATATAGTCTGTAAAATATATGCACAGCAAGAAATTAAGAAAATGAATAACAAAAAAGAATAGTATTCACCAGTTAAAATGTTTATGAGTTTTTAACATGGGGAAACACTTATCAAGAACCTAAAATTGCAGGTTACAGAATTTTATATAGTCTATAAAATATATGCACAGCATATGTATGCTGTGCATATATTTTACAACACAAGTACACAAAATCATAACTGTGGTTATCACTGGACAGAAGAATTATGGTTGATTTAATTTGCTTCCTTTACTGTTTCACATTTTTCAATTTTAATACATTATTTTTATAATCAAGTAAAACATTTTAAAACATTCAATCATACTGACTAGGTGGGACGGTCCAGATACAGAGCTATTTATACATATTAACAGAGGTATGGATTAAGTTTTTTAAAACTTTCCAATGTGACCCTATGGCATTGCTTTTGGGGGATGTAAAACTATGTTCCTATAAGCCTTTAATTCTCAAATTAGGTTACACATACCCCAAACTGGGCTAGGTGGTTAGGAGAACAGGTTAAAACAAGGCTATATTTCTAGAGCAAGCTTATTTGACTGAGAAATTAAAGCATTTTTAATGTTAAAACTCACATAAATGTTAAGAAACTTGCTCCCTGTTCACATATTTTCATGAGGATGACTTCACCAGAGAGCTCCTGTCCTCCTCTCCCAGCCTTCCCCTTCCCTTCACTCTTTCCAGAGCTAGGCATGAATAGCTCACTCCTTCTGGGCGCTCTTCTTTGTATCCTAGACTATCTACCCAGAGAGCATATTCTCATTTGCTCTGACAGAGATAGGACCTGAATATTCTAAGCTGCTTGTAATAAGGTGAATATGTGCATCCGTGTGTGTGTTTAAGTGCTCAGCCATGTCTGACACTTCTGAGACCATATAGACTATGAACCACCAGGCTCCTCTGTCCATGGGATTTTTCAGGCAAGAATACTGCAATGGGTTGCAATTTCCTGCTCCAAGGGATCTTGCCGATCCAGGGATCCAAGCCAAGTGTCCTGTGCCTCCTGCATTGGCAGGTAGATTCTTCACCACTGCACTACCAGGATAGCTCTTACCCATCAAAAACAAAATCAAGGGACTTCTCTGATGGTCCAGTGGTTGAGACTCTGTGCTTCCACTGCAGGGAGCACGGGTTTGATTCCTGGTCAGGGATCTAAGGTCCAACATGTTGTGTGGTGCAGCCAAAAACATAAATAAATAAAGCCAAACAAAACAGAAAATAACAAGTGTTGGTAAGAATGTAGAGAAATTAGAACACTTGTGCATTGCTGGTGGGACTATAAAATGCTGCAGCCACTGTGGAGAACAGTATAATCCTTTCTCAAGAAGTTAAATATAGAATTACTATATCCAGCAATTTCACTTCTGGGTAGATACACAAAAGAATAAAAGCAAGAACTCCAACAGATATTTGCACACAAATATTTATAGCAACACTATTCACAACAGCCAAAAGGTAGAAATAACTCTGGACAGTCCCATGTAAATCAGTGAAGCCAGAACTACCCTCACATCATATACAAAAATAAACTCAAAATGATTTAAAGACTTAAATATAAGATAAGACACCATAAAACTCCCAGAAAGAACATAGGCAAAACATTCTGACATAAACAGTACCACTATTTTCTTAGGTCAGTTCTCCCAAGGAATAAAAGCAAAATCACACAAATGGAACCTAATCAAATTTACAAGCTTTTGCATAGCAAAGGAAACGATAAACAAAGTGAAAAGACAGCCTACAGAGTGGGAGAAAATATCTGCAAATGATGCACCAACAAGGGTTTAATTTCCAAAACAAACAGCTTCTACAATAACAAAAACAAACAACCCAAGCAAAAAATGGGCAGACCTAAACAGACATTTCTCCAAAGACAACATATAGATGGCCAACAGGCACATGAAAAGATGCTAATTATTAGAGAATTATCTAATGACAGATAGATGTTACTCAAAATTTTATTTTAAGCTGAGATTAATAACCTTTACTTATTTTAAAATTACTCAGTAATTGTTCTCCAGTATGTTAAAACTTATTAAAAAAAAAAAAAGATACATGCACCCCTATATTCATAGCAGCACTATTTACAATAAACACAGAAACAACCAAATGTCCATTGACAAATGAATGGATGAAGATGTGGTACACACACATACATCAGTTCAGTTCAGTTGCTCAGTTGTGTCCGACTCTTTATGACCCCATGAATTGCAGTACACCAGGCCTCCCAGTCCATCACCAACTCCCAGAGTTGACTCAAACTCAGGTGACATATTGCAGGTGACAATATGCAGCCTTGACGTACTCTTTTTCCTATTTGGAACCAGTCTGTTGTTCCATGTCCAGTTCTAACTGTTGCTTCCTGACCTGATTATAGGTTTCTCAAGAGGCAGGTTCAGGTGGTCTGGTATTCCCACCTCTTTCAGAATTTTCCACCGTTTATTGTGCTCCACACAGTCAAAGGCTTTGGCATAGTCAATAAAGCAGAACAGATGTTTTTCTGGAACTCTCTTGCTTTTTCCATACACAAACACAAATGAAATATTGCTCAGCCATTAAAAAGAGTGAAATAATGCCATTTGCAGCAATATGCACGGACCTCTAGGTTTGCCCAAAGTGAAGTTAAGGCAGAAAGAGAAAGATAAATACCCTATGATACCACTTATATGTGGAATCTAAAATACAACACAAATAAACATATCTATAAAACAAAAACAGACCCACAAATATAGAGAACAGACTTGTGATTGCCAAGGAGGAATAGGGGTGAGGGAGGAAGGATTGGGCATTTGGGATTAGCAGATACAAGCTATTATACATACGATGGATAAACAAGTCCTACTGTGTAGCACCAGAAACTACATTTAATATCCTGTGATAAACCATAATGGAAAAGAATATGAAAAAGAAAATATATATATCTGAGTTACTTTGCTGTAGAGCAAAAATTAAACACAACATTGTAAATTTACAATACTCCAATTAAAAAAAATTTTTTAAGGCAGAAACAACTCAGGTACCCTCCACAACAGATGAATGGATAAATAAAATATTGTGTGTGTGTGTGTGTGTGTGTGTGTGTGTGTACATGCAATATTTATTCAGCCTTCAAAGAAAAAGAAGGAAATTCTGTACACATGGTACAACATGGATTAATCTTGAAGACACTGCTAAATGAAATAAGCTAATCACAAAATGACAAGTATTTTATGATTACACTTACATGAGGTATGTAGCTTTGTCAAAATCAGACAGAAGGTAGAACAGTGGTTGGGGCAGGGGCTGATAGAAGGAGTTATTTAATAGTTATAGAGTTTTAGTTTGGGATGATAAAAAATTCTGGAATGAATAGTGGAGATGGCTGCATAGCAATGTGAATATATTTAAGGCCATTGAACTTATAAATACTTACAAATGGTTAAAGTCATAAATTTTATGTATGTACATTTTACAATTAAAAAATAACCTGATAATTTGACTGCATCCTATCTGATCCTTATGTCCTCTCAACTGGTCCTGAACTTATGATGTTATTTAGTCATCTCTGAAAAACCCAGTAACAGATATATTCAGTTCAGTCGCTCAGTCGTGTCCGACTCTTTGCGACCCCATGAATCGCAGCACGCCAGGCTCCCTGTCCATCACCAATTCCCAGAGTTCACTCAGACTCACGTCCTTCGAGTCAGCGATGCCATCCAGCCATCTCATCCTCTGTCGTCCCCTTCTCCTCCTGCTCCCCATCCCTCCCAGCATCAGAGTCTTTTCCAATGAGTCAACTCTAAGCATGAGGTGGCCAAAGTACTGGAGTGTCAGCTTTAGCATCATTCCTTCCAAAGAACACCAAGGGCTGATCTTCAGAATGGACTGGTTGGATCTCCTTGCAGTCCAAGGGACTCTCAAGAGTCTTCTCCAACACCACAGTTCAAAACCATCAATTCTTCGGCACTCAGCTTTCTTCACAGTCCAACTCTCACATCCATACATGACTACTAGAAAAACCATAGCCTTGACTAGACGGACTTTTGTTGGCAAAGTAATGTCTTTACTTTTCAATATGCTATCTAGGTTGGTCATAACTTTTCTTCCAAGGAGTAAGGGTCTTTTAATTTCATGGCTGCAGTCAGATATATTAAAGGGTAGAATATAAATCCTCATGAATTTTGAAGATCATAAAGTTACATCAGCCACGGGCTTCTTTAAATCACAAACTGCACTGACTGTCTTACACAATAAAGAGAGCTTTCATAAAGGAAGTTTGAGAAACACAGCTGCAAAACATTTGCCTATGCAGACTGGAAACAGAAAGAAAAATTCAATATATAATCCTATAGTTACAGACAACTAAATCCCTCATGCAGATAACCAGCCATCTGAAGATGGGAAAGAGAAAACTTATACATGAAAAAGTAGAAAGTCAACTCTAACACTTACAGAAAGAAAGTTTTTTATTATAATGTGAAGAGTAGGAGCTTAACCCAAACAAAAACAAGTCTGAATCGCAGCGTGACCTTAGGCAAGTAACACATCTGGTCCTGTGTCTTTATCTGTAAATATGAATTAAAAAACCTAACTTCATATTATAATGAGGAATGAAGAAGAGATATTTCAATCCAAATATATTTGAAGTGCACTTCAATATGGTGAATGCCCAGGAAATACTGGTTTTCTCCCACTCAAGGGAGTCGATTGCTCTACAGACAAAGGCCTCATTTTCTAGAACAGTTCTCTAGATCTGTCTTACCCTGTTAGACTGAAAATTTCAGGTCAGAATGATGGGATCTAAAAAGCTCTGAGTCTCCCATTTCTTTTATTTGAAAAAATAATTTTTTGTCCACTAGGTATCTTGTCAAGAACTATGAAGAGTCTGAGACATCATCCTATTTTATTGTTCAGTCACTCAATCGTGTCCAACTCTGCAACCCTAGGGACTACAGTGCCCCAGGCTTCCCTGACCTTCACTGTCTCCCAGAGTTTGCTCAAACTCATGTCCACTGAGTTGGTGATGCCATCCAACTACCTCACCTCATCCTCTGTCATACTCTTCTTCTTTTGCCTTCTATCTTTCCTGGCATCAGGGTCTTTTCCAATGAGTCGGCTCTTCGCATCAGGAGGCCAAAGTTTGGAAGTTCAGCTTCAGCAACAGTCCTTCTCATGAATATTCAACATTTATTTCCTTTAGGATTGACGGATTTGATCTCTGTGTAGTACAACGGACTTTCAAGAGTTTTCTCCAGTCACCACGATTAGAAAGCATCAGTTCTTTGGTGCTCAGCCTTCTTTATGGTCCAACTCTCACATCCATACTGGAAAAACCATCGCTTTGACTATATGGATCTTTGTCAGCAAAGTGATGTCTCTGCTTTTTAATACGCTATCTAGGTTTGTCATAGTTTTTCTTCCTAGAAGTAAGCGTCTTTCAATTTCGTGGCTGCAGTCACCGTCTGCAGTGATTTTGAAGCCCAAGAAAATCACTGTCACTGCCACTGTTTCCACTTTCACCCTATCTGCAAGCCAACACATTAGCTTGCCACAGTTTCCTGGATGCTGGCAGAATACATTAAACTCCTTCGTCAGAGACCAAAGACTTCAGTAGTCACAGCAATACCAGTAGATTATCAGCCCAGTCACATGGGGCAATGCAGAGGGCAGGAGATGCCTGCATATGTGGTAGGCTGTGGTACAGACAAGGAATCTTGAGTGGAAGAAACCCAAATCTTTTAAGAACAGTAAGTCTATCTGACCTCCATGGCAAGGAGACATTATCTTTATTATATTGGACAGTAAACAAACCTGACTTTTGCTCAGGAGAGAGAGATTATCTCTATCCTCCAAGACTTTTTGCTATACAAATATTTTTTGGAAAAAAAAAAAAACAGTAAAGAGCAAAGGAGTCAGTACCTCAGTGCACAAGGGAAGTAGAAATATGAGCAACCCATAAAGAATTTTTTCCTAACAACTGTTCCCTAACTACATACATATACAGTGAAAAATCTCTTTCCAATCTTGTCTTCCACCAACAATTTCCCTCCTCAGAGATAAATAAGCACTTCCCTCAACTTTTTATCATCTTTTCAAGAGACAGTCTATGTACCTACAAGTGTGTGCGTGCACACTTCTGTGCACTCACTAAATTTTTTTTAAAAGGTTGTTACTATACACACTGTACCTTGCTTTTTTCACAATTTTCTTAGGGATGATTTCATTTTGACACATATGGATTTAATTCATTCTTAGTATCTGCATAGAAATCCACGGCACAGCAGGATTCTATATATTTAACTAATCCTCCTAGTGATGGACATTTACTTCCAGGCTTTTACTATTACAAACAATACTATAACCAACTAAGTTATATACATCTTTGTATATATTTGCTAAAAGTGAAATTCCTAGGCAAAAAGGATATGCATTTTTAAATTTATTTTTAATTGAAGGATAACTGCTTTACAATGTTGTATTGGTTTCTGCTGTACAACGATGTGAATCAACTATATGTATACATATATCCCCTTCCTCCTGAACCTTCCTCCCACCCACCTAGGTCATCACAGAGCGCCAGGCTAGGCTCCCTGTGTCATACAGCAATTTCCCACTACCTATCTATTTTAGGGCTTCCCTGCTGGCTCAGACGGTAAAGCATCTGCCTGCAATGTGGGAGATCTAGGTTCGATTCCTGGATCAGGAAGATCCCCTGGAGAAGGAAATGGCAACCCACTCCAGCACTCTTGCCTGGAAAATCCCATGGTTGGAGGAGCCTGGTGGGCCGCAGTCCATGGGGTTGCAAAGAGTCGGACAAGACTGAGCAACTTCACTTTCACTTTCACACTCTGTATAACAACCCCTAGGTTCATCCACCTCATTTCAACTGACTCAAATTTGTTCCTTGAAATGTACATGCATTTTAAATTTTTATATATTGTCAATCTGCTCTCTAAAGAGGCTGCAACCAATGTTAACTCCCACCTTTCAATTCAAAAATGACCAGTTTCCTCATACCAACCTACCTGCCTCACTGCCAACAAAAATAGGGTGAAGACTTTACTTATGAACAGGACTTTCAGAAATTACTAGTAAGATTTTCAATACCTTTATGTTCAAAATTAAGTTTCTAAAGCTTAAGCGTGAAGTAATATATACTGTGGAATGCACACCTGAAAGGGATACATGATCAAGTTTTGACTTTCCCACTGACTAATGCCACAAGTGACATTGGCCAAATCACTTAAATTCTCTGTCAGTTTCCTCATGTGTTAGATAACCTTTCCAACCTAAAATGTGTGTACATTACTCATCATTCAAAATTCCAAAGGTTTTTCTCAACAGAAAATTGTCATTTCAAAAAGTACAGTTTGCATGTAAGAGCAACATATTTCACATTTAAAATTTTTAGAGAAAAGTAGACATATTTTTCTAGCACAATATCTTGTTCACATAGTAGCATTTACTTACACCTCATATACTCTCAAAAAGTCTTCATAGTAGCCATTTCAATAAGACTTGGACACCACAGAACAAGAGAACAGCAGGATACTAAAAGCCTCTGCTTTCCTCTCCCTATCTGAATATCTATTCTCTCTACTTTTGTTATGTACCTCTCTCTAGCTTTAATTCCAAAAACACACATTTAAATTTTGCCTGTTCATCAAAATTCAAGAAAGAATACATTCTTCCCATGTGCTGCTGCTAAGTCACTTCAGTCGTGTCCCATTCTGTGCGACCCCATAGACAGCAGCCCACCAGGCTCCGCCGTCCCTGGGATTCTCCAGGCAAGAGCAATGGAATGGATTGCCATTTCCTTCTCCAATGCATTAAAGTGAAAAGTGAAAGTGAAGTCGCTCAGTCATGTCTGACTCCTAGCGACCCCACGGACCACAGCCTATCAGGCTCCTCCGTCCATGGGAGTTTCCAGGCGAGAGTACTGGGGTGAGCTGCCATTGCCTTCTCCTCTTTCCTTGTGCTAAAGCTAAGCTAAGTCACTTCAGTCGTGTCCAATTCTTTCTAAATTGAATGTAAAAAGAAATAACAAAAAACCATTTCCCTTCCTCCATACTTGAATTAAAAAGGAGAAAAAAGGTGACAACCACACAAGAAGCTCCAAGAAAAGGTCTTTTTCATATATATATACATATATATAACCTGACTAAAGAGTTGATTCTTTTGAAAATTTTACATTACTTAACGACAAATTCAAACTCTCAAGATTTTTTACCTTAAAGAACCTGTAAGTTACTCAAAAATCAACACAGAAAAATTTAAAGCTTACTCTATTACAGAAATAAGAGAAACATCCGGGAATTCTCTGGAGGTCCAGTGGTTAGGACTCCACACGCTTACTGTCAAGGGGTCAGATTTGATCCTTGGTCGGGGAACCCTCTCCACATGCCTCGTGGAGAGGCCAAAAAAAGAAATCTTTTTTATAATAGTTTCATCATAATTTTTGGTGGCAAATCTTCAAGCTTCCCATTTCTAGGAAGTAGATCACCTCCAATTACAAATTTGCATAATCAAATGATTCTGTATCTTGTATAGCTATAAAATCACGTGAAATTTTTAAAATATAACTTCAAAATATACAAGGT
>SJYC01073852.1:0-11374 GCA_006408675.1 Madoqua kirkii
CACTGACTCAATGGACATGAGTCTGAGCAAGCTCTGGGAGCTGGTGATGGACAGGGAAGCCTGGCGTGCTGCAGTCCATGGGGTCAAAAAGAGTTGGACAGGACTGAGCGAGTGAACTCCCAGGGTTATCAGCCTGTTGATGACAGGCCTGGGGCAACAGGGAATTGGGCCTGCTTTGGCTAAGTGGATAGTGGATTGCTTACTTGATGGTTTTGCCTTGGGCCCTGTTTTTTTTTTGTCTTTTTTCAGTCTTTTTTTTTTCTTCTTTTAGTCTGAATAACTATTATAGATTCTACACTTGAGGCCTCTGTGCAGCTACGTTTGCATTTACCTGTATTTTTTGATGTAAATCTTTGATAAGCAAGAACAGATGTAATATCTTTCATTTAAGAACTGTTTCAGTCCCACCACTACCTCAGGCTACGAGCACCTCCAGGGCAGGTTACTTACTGTGATACAGCTTTCCAGGTGGTGCTAGTGGTAAAGAACCCATTTGCAAATTCAGGAGACAAAAAAGACACAGTTCCATCCCTGTTTTTTCAGTCTTTTTTTTTTCTTCTTTTAGTCTGAATAACTATTATAGATTCTACACTTGAGGCCTCTGTGCAGCTACGTTTGCATTTACCTGTATTTTTTGATGTAAATCTTTGATAAGCAAGAACAGATGTAATATCTTTCATTTAAGAACTGTTTCAGTCCCACCACTACCTCAGGCTACGAGCACCTCCAGGGCAGGTTACTTACTGTGATACAGCTTTCCAGGTGGTGCTAGTGGTAAAGAACCCATTTGCAAATTCAGGAGACAAAAAAGACACAGTTCCATCCCTGTGTTGGGAAGATCCCCTGAAGGAGGGCATGGCAACCCACTCCTGTATTCTTGCCTGGAGAATCCCATGGACAGAGGATCCTGGTTGGTTGTAGTACGTGGGACTGGGAAAAAACATGACTAAATCGACTTAGCATGCACGCATGTGAGTAAAATAGATAAATAGCACATGATGTTGTCACTCACACAGGGCCTGGAGATCAAATCCTCATATCTTTTTGCACATAAGCCACCAGCACTCTGCTGAAAAGTACTTTCATTTTTCTAAGTACCAAACTAGTAGAGTAGAATGTTTAAATGAAAAGAGCTGCTTGTTGTTCAGGAAATGTAACATGGCTATCAAGGGTGGGAACAAAGAGGCAAGGTCAAGTGATTAATGATGTAGAAAGTAGCTTTCTATAATAAGTTTACTGGCAAAGGACTAGGTTTGGTAACATGCATAGTCAGTATGAAAAAGGTAAGATTATGGAGAGAATATAATTGTCAGATTTATTCAAAGGTTGCCTACATGAAGCCCAAAGATGAACTATCAAGACAGTTTCATGGTTTCTCCTTTTCCTCATTTTTTGATTCGAAATGGAGTCTGCCTAGAGAAAAGAAGATAAGATGATCTCAGATTTTCAAAGCCAATGAATACTGTTTCTTATTTCTGCTTTGAAAGCCTTCACTGTAGTCATTAACTGAACAAATATTTATTGCATATGAATTAAATGCCAGGTATTCTGCTAGTTGCAAAGGTAACAACCATAAATAAGACATAGTTTCTGGCCCCAGAGTCTATGTATAGAGCTGGGAAGACAGATTTTAAACAAGAAATTTAAAATAAGTGTGAGAAGTGTCAAGATAGATATAGTATGGAGCCTGAGGAGAAATAGGTTTGTGGATGTATGGGTGTTTTTTTTAACCTATTGGAGCAATCAGAGAAGCTTTCTTGAGAAAAGTGATATTTAAGCTTAAAACTAGAAGTGTGAGTTGAGGACAGAGTGAGGCAATAGTCTGGGCAGAAGGAAAAACATGTTCAAAGATGAGAGAGAAGAGATATGAGAACTTAAGGGCCAGGATGGCCAAGTATCAAAAGGAGTATAACAGAACATGAATCTAGGGATAGAGTGAGGGGTCAGATGCCAGGCCAAGGAATTTAGACTTTTTCTTAAACACAAGAAGTGTCACTGAATGATTCTAAGCAAAGGAATTAATTACATGAGGAGATTTAGATTGTCTAATATAGAATGACATTCTTTAGCATCTTTGGGACCTAACTATGGCATCACGGACTCGATGAACATGAGTCTGAGTGAACTCTGGGAGATGGTGATGGACAGGGAGGCCTAGCGTGCTGCAATTCATGGGGTTGCAAAGAGTCGGACACGACTGAGCGACTGAACTGTACTGACGCTAAAGCTGAAACTCCAGTACTCTGGCCACCTCATGTGAAGAGTTGACTCATTGGAAAAGACTCTGATGCTGAGAGGGATTGGGGGCAAGAGGAGAAGGGGACGACAGAGGATGAGATGGCTAGACGGCATCGCTGACTCGAAGGACGTGAGTCTGAGTGAACTCTGGGAGTTGGTGATGGACAGGGAGGCCTGGCGTGCTACAATTCATGGGGTCGCAAAGAGTCGGACACGACTGAGCAACTGAACTGAACTGAACTGATACTCTTGCCCTGAATTAGGTTCTCAGGAAAACTTCTGTTCCCACTCATTGCTGGATTTTAAGTAGAAAAATGACACCTGGCTCCACTGCCAGGTCTTGCAAGCCATAAGATACAGAGAGAAAATTCCAGCAAGGATGTCTCTTCCTGAAGTGTCTGAGAGAGTTAAGTAATGGATCTTTTACCACCTGTTTGCATTTCTTGATTTCCTGACTTTCATTTGCCCAGAAAAAGGCATGTGAGTCCTCTCCTAGTTGTTCCTTTCTTTTCCCCTGACTGTAGCTATAGATTTTCAAGTAGTACTAGGCAACCACACAACCTTGTGAAAAGTTGCTCGACAGCATCAGGGACATTCTGCTCCTTCTTTTCATTTCCCAAAGCAACTCTAGCTTCGTCATAAGCTGTACTTTTAATGGCAATTAGAGTTGTTCATGACTTTCACCTGCAACAAAACCTTTTTTAGCTATTCTGAACCATTCCCAACATTTTAGATTTTAACTGATCAGAGCTTAAATCAAGTTCTCCTCTCTTCTCAGAACAGGTAAAGGCATTTCACAAAGACCACAGCCCAATATTATCAGTTCATCTCAAGCATAGCAGAGAGACAGTGTCAGTCATTCCATAGCAAAGAAGCATAGCAGAGAGACAGTGTCCTCAGTCATTCCAGCTGTCTGACTCAAGGCGCTTTCAATCCTGGAGGGACTGCAGCAACAATTCCTTGTTGCTCTCGGCAATTTAAGGTACCTGTTGCGAAAGCAGTACTGTTGGCAGGCCAAGCTGCTAATTATTTGAAGTGTCTGGTCAGGCTTCCAGAGGCCAAGGTCAGGTACTCCTCTAATCTGTATCCAGTCCTCCCAAGGCAGGTTCTTCAGGCTTCTATGATCCTCTCTCATGGCAACATGCTATTTCATGCTCAGCTTTTAATCAAGATCCAAAGAGCCAAATGTGATATAGGCTTTGCTAGTTCAACAAAAGGCAAAGAAAATATCACACTTGTAACTGTATGTATCTTGTTATTAACAGGGAATTTTGTGATGACTCTGCAGAGTAGAGAGTAACAGGTTTCTTTCTCTCTCTCTCTCTCACTTTTTTTTTTTTTTTTTGGTTGCTGCTAATTATTTGAAGTGTCTGGTCAGGCTTCCAGAGGCCAAGGTCAGGTACTCCTCTAATCTGTATCCAGTCCTCCCAAGGCAGGTTCTTCAGGCTTCTATGATCCTCTCTCATGGCAACATGCTATTTCATGCTCAGCTTTTAATCAAGATCCAAAGAGCCAAATGTGATATAGGCTTTGCTAGTTCAACAAAAGGCAAAGAAAATATCACACTTGTAACTGTATGTATCTTGTTATTAACAGGGAATTTTGTGATGACTCTGCAGAGTAGAGAGTAACAGGTTTCTTTCTCTCTCTCTCTCTCACTTTTTTTTTTTTTTGGTCTTTTTTAGTTGACAAGAGTCATAGACACAGGACAGGGTCAGATAAATGAATGCAGTAGGCCAGGTGGGGATTGTATTAAGTGGAGAGTGTATGCTCCATCTTAAGAGATGAGTACTACTCCATTCCAACAAACTCTTGCCAGAAAGGCCCAGTGAAACCAAATCTTCTAAGAAAAGCCAGAAATATGAGCTTTAATGTGAAAGTCCCTCAAGTCTTAAATGTCCACCACTATTTCAAAAAGGTGGATTTTTCCTGGTGGTTCTGAGGCTAAGACTCCGTACTCCCAATGCAAGGGCCCAGGTTCAGTCCCTGGTTGGGGAACTAGTTCCCACATGCCACAGCTAAGATCCCACATGTCACAACTAGGACCTGGCACAGCTAAATAAATAAACAAAACTAATAATTATCCAAAAATTGTTTAATATGTAGGTTTCAGGAACTACACCAATTTGGTTTCACATCTACTGCAGATTCATCACGTTGTCATCTGTACTCATCCAATTCATGGGCAAAATTCTGACCAGGACAGAGCCTGACAGAGACTTCCCTCTGGACTTACATAGATCCAATCAATCAGAATCCTCTGGCATGGTGGAGTGACTCACCCAGCTCATACTCCTAATTTGAAAGGCTGTTTATAAGAGATTTGGCTGAAATTTTGAGGTCACAACATTTCTCTATCCTAGCTTCCAGCAGCCTTAATTTTAAAGAATTATCCAAATTTAAAAATAAAGAAAAAAGAAGAATTTCCCAACAAGTTAGTGGCTGAGCTACAGACAGTGTGGTCTCTGCTAACCCAAATCTCCCAGTCTTTTGGAGACAGGAGAACACACATCTGAGACACAGTCAAGAGGACCAGGTACTTCTCTTCTCCATCAGTAGAGAGAAAATGAGATACAAGAAGGGAGGGCCTGGGACTTCCCTGGTGGTCTCGTGGCTAAGACTTAAGCTCCCAATGCAGGTGGGTCTAGGTTTGATCCCACAGGCTGCAACTAAGAGTTTACATGCTGCAATTAAAGATCCTGCACGCCACAACAAAGACTGAAGATCCTGCTTGCCACAACTGAGACCTGTTACAACCAAATGACAAACATTTTAAAATAAGAAAAGAAGAAGGATGGACCTTAGAGGCACCGTCCATGATCCAAACTTATTAACAGAGCTGTAGGCAGATAAAAGCCTCTTTGGCTGAATCTACTTTGAGCATGCCATGTCCTTTCCCATGATTTTTCATTTCTGCAAAATGGAGGAAATGAAATTTTCTGTAAGTATGAGCTGTTAGTCATTTGAAACAGTTTTCCTCAGACTCTGTGAAATCTCCTTCCTAGAAAGGTTGTTGCAGCTGGCATAGACTGGCCGTAAGGAACATCCAACGAAAGATCTGGGCCAGATGGCTATTTACAGTCCTTATAGCCATGGTCTTGTAGCAGTGAGGGCCAAGAATGAAGGCCTTTGTTTCAAGCATCCATGACAAGGAAAATTTCATACTAAAGTGCTGTTTGGTCCTAGGTCAAAGAGGCTTCAGCCACATCTCCCCACCTGTGCCTGCATCACACTTCACATCACTTGTGAGGAGCTTAAGAAGGGAGGAAAAAAGAATTCAAAAATGGATCCACCACTACAGTTTTAAGACAGTTCTTAGGAATCCTTTGTTCCCATCTCAAGTAAGAGAATGTTTTTACTAAGTGACTAGTTAAGAAAACTGACCACTACTAAATCTGCACATACTTCAGAACTTCAGACAGTTTAGCCTAGACCAGTGCTCAAAAGCCTCTATGCCCATCTTGAGTTCTGTCCCCTTGTGATGCCATAACTCTGACATCACAACTGGCCTCTGTTCTCATCGTTGTCTCTAAAATCCAAGCAAAGAACACTGAGCTCAGCTTTAGGTGGGAGATATGAGGTGTCTCTCTGATTATGGAAGTATGGGGGATCCTGAGACGAATCTACAGGGAAAATACTGGAAATTCTTGATCCCTGCAGGGCTTTCAGCAAAGAATTAACACCAGTCTGTCAGGTACAGAACCTGAGGAAGGTATAACCCCAAACAAATCTAACCAGGACTTTGGAAGGGTTTCAATTGTCTTGACTGCTAACAAACCACTAGAAGGAGAGCTATGACAGAGAGGGAAAAGTGGAGGGCACTTGTTCTAAGTCTCAAATGTCCAAATTGCCTACTAGGACCCAGGGGGACACTGCTTCCTGGATGCCACCTGATCCATCAGCTTCGCATGTGGCATTGCTCTGAAAGGCTCTTCCATTCAGCCCAGTTTCTCCCCTTTGTCACCAGCTGCTTCTTTAGGTCCAGGCCTCAAAGGAAAAATAAATCACATTTTCATCCTGTTCACCTCTGCTTCTCAAGGATGTCCATGAGAGCTGTCTTAGTCTGTCTGGACTGCTATAACAGAAGTACCATAGATTGGGTGGCTTAAACAACAAATGTTTATTTCTTGCAGTTCTAGAGGCTGGAAGTCCAAGATCAGGGCAGTGGCAGATTCAGTGTCTGGTATGAGCTGCTTTCCTGGTTCACAAATGCCAGCTTCCCTCTTGCTGTGCCCTCACATGGTGGAAATGGCAAGAGGGCTCTGGGGTCCCTTTTATAAGAATGCTAACGCTACTCACAAGCGCTTCACCTCCTAAAGGTCCCAATTCTTAATATCATCACACTAAGGGTTAGGGTTTAAACATATGAATTTGAGGAAGACACAAACATTCAGACCAGAACCAGAGAACCAGAGCTGTAAGATTTCTTCTCTACCTTAAACTCGATTCTGATGGACTGAGTAGTAGTCTCTGTAGTTCTAGTCTCAGTTGTATTTTGGCTGACATTAATTGGGTTTGAAGTCATCTTAAAGATTACCTTACTATCTTAATACATCCCTTAACTCCTGGAAAAATCAGGTTAGCCATGATAAGATAATGGTCATCTAGCTTTTTAGAGACAGCATTTTTCATAAGTAATTTATTGAACAACTAGCTGCACAAGCATGTTCATGGTTTATAGTAAAAAGTTAGGGACTTCCCTGGAGGTCCAGTGGTTAAGAGCCCACCTGCCAATGCAGGGGACTCAGGTTCTATCCCTGGTCGATTCCACATGCCTGGCAGCCAAAAGACCAAAACATAAAACAGAAGCATTATTGTAGCAAATTCAATAAGGAATTCAAAAAATGATCCACATCAAAAAAATCATTTGATCTCTGCTATTGATGGCATACTGGAAAGTTGCTTAAAAGCTGTGTTTACAAAGAGTTCCCATCAGCCTGTGGGTTTCTGCTTCCCTATTGAACTAATGGACCATATAAGAATTTCTCGTTATTACCTTTCAGCTGCATTTTTTCTTGGTGGCTTTATATTGCTTTTTGCCCTTCCAGGTAGCTAAATCCAATACACAGCATCCATGAAGTTTTGTCTTTCACATATTCCTGAGGAGTCACTTTTTCTCTCTTGATTTAATCATAGAGCTAAATCAATAGGTAATTATGGTTTTCTCCCAAACAGTAAAAGAAAATGAGACAAAAAAGAGAGAAAGAAAAGGGAATTTCCTGTGAGATAATTCTCACAACTTATGGTAATGTTATGGCTTTGTACTGTTTTCTGAAGGACACACCATAGTTCAAGAAGTTCAGTTTGGTTCTGCACAAGCAGTTCCCACTTCTGGAATAGGTTATGCATTCCAAAGTATAATTACAAAGCCAGTCATTTAAAACTCACAATACCAGTGTCCACAGGAATGAGGCTATCCTGGGTCACTGGGTTCTCAGGGCAGTCCACAAAAGTCCATCTAATCCTGAATGTGGCTGACCTGGCACACTAAATCCAGCTACTCTCAACAGCTCTATATGTCTTTGACTCTGCAAGAGGGGGTGAGAGAGAGAGAGAGGGCACTCTGTGTTCCAGCCCTGGGTGCCAGGGACCCAGCTCTCCCCTGCTCCCTACTTGGCAGGGCTAGCAGCTAGTGGAGGGCAGTGCCAGGGAGGGAACTGGGGAGAAGGGCAGATGATCTTGGGCACAAATACCAGAAATTTGATTCTCTGCCTTAGGACCTCATTCTAGTCCCAGTAGTAATAATAATGACATCTGTATGGTGCTTTATCATTTACAATTGACATATTTTCATCTTTATATCTCACTGGTCTCATCTGGTTCTTACAATTCCCTTGAATTAGTTATTGTTATAATTTCATTTGACAGGCAAGAAAACTGAAGTTCAGAAAAGATTTTTTCTAAGGCCAGAGAGGGAAGCGTGTGAAAAAAAGATCAACTACCACCCAAGCATGGGTGCTTCTGACCAGGTCTTCTCCTAGGCCCACTTGTTTGTTTTCCATTTACTTCAAAATACTTTGTATTTACGAGGTGCCCAACAGTGTCCAAGAGTTCTACAGATATCGGCCCATTTATTAGGGCTCAACTATGAGTTAAGATTTGCTTATTTTCTTTTTTACTTTTAAACCTGTACCTTAGTCACTGTGGAATCATCTTAGAAATGTGTGGTGACTTTAATAATGTTCCTTGGAGGCACAGTTTTTAGTCAGATGACCTTGGACTACTGTGTCAAGTGATCTTTGATTCTCATATTTCTGTTATCAGGTGAGTTGTTTTCAAGAGTCAGATTCTGCCAAATAGTTTAAATATGATGTGAGCCTCTATATTTGCAGATCCAGCAGGTCTCTCCACCACAGCTTTTTTTACTTGAAGACAAAATACTGTCTCCAACCAGAGCTAATGTCTCAGCCAATGGAAAATGGCCCTTAGTAAATACTGAATATTTCATCTGAGCCTGGCAGTTCTGTGCTTCTTGGCACCTAGAGAGCATTTGACCATTCTAAGAGGAAAGTAGCATAGCAGTTAGCAAACAGGTTCTGAAACAGACCTCTGGTTTTGAATTCTGGCTCTCTTTCTTTCTATTTTTGATCTTAGGCAAGTTATCTACCTTATCTGTGCCTCCATTTTTCTCATCTTTAAAATGGGGACAGTAATAGCGCCAGCCTTACAGTATTTTGTGAAGCCAGTCTCATTCTACAGATGAGAAAAATTGAAGCTCAAGGAACAGTAAGGAATTTTTCCAATACCACACATGGAGCTGGGGTTTGAATTTAGAGTAGTTTTTATCCAAAGCCCATACTTTATCAACTGTAGGGTTAGAGTCAACTCCTGGCCAGGTGGTCAGTCAGATGTGCTGTCCTGAGAACAATTCTGAGACTGCATTGGGTTGAGTGGGCATGAGTGTAGGCATAGGAGAGGAGATGGCATATCTGTCATCCCCAATTGGCACATCCACTGATAGACCTGGACATCATTTAGGAAGGGGGCCCCCAGCCTGGGAGCTCTGTTAGGGCAGACATCATGTCTTATTGATATATGTCTCCCTAGCTCTTATCACAGTGCCTAGCCAAAATAGGCAGTAATTATGTGCTGATCTGGATTGATTTTGGACAGTCCAACCTGTCCAAAGATTTGCACCCTGAGGATGGCTCCTCTGCATTCTAGGTTTGGGCAACTTTCTTTGGTTTCCCTTTAAAAACGCAAATTTCTAGTTCTAAGTAAAACTTGGGGAGGTTCATCTGTCTAGATGTTAAGACCTTCTACAGCTTCTTATTTCAAGGGCAAATTTAAGTGTGAAAAAGATACTAACATGATTTGTTGATTTCATTCTATAGTCATTATAATGAAACAACAGGTTTCCCAGGTGGTGCTAGTGGTAAAGAACCTGCCTGCCAATGCAAGAGACATTAAAGATTTGCACCCTGAGATGGCTCCTCTGCATTCTAGGTTTGGGCAACTTTCTTTGGTTTCCCTTTAAAAACGCAAATTTCTAGTTCTAAGTAAAACTTGGGGAGGTTCATCTGTCTAGATGTTAAGACCTTCTACAGCTTCTTATTTCAAGGGCAAATTTAAGTGTGAAAAAGATACTAACATGATTTGTTGATTTCATTCTATAGTCATTATAATGAAACAACAGGTTTCCCAGGTGGTGCTAGTGGTAAAGAACCTGCCTGCCAATGCAAGAGACATAAGAGACACAGGTTTGATCCCTGGGTTGGGAAGATTCCCTGTAGAAGGAAATGGCAACCCATTCCAGTATTCTTGCCTGGAGAATCCCATGGATAGCGGAGCCTGGTGCACTATAGTTCATGGGGTCGCAAAGGGTCAGACACCACTGAAGCAACTTAGCACGCGTGCACAGTAAAACAACAGCCAGTTTATCCGAATTACTCTCTTCCTCTCTGCTATGCCTATTCACTCTTGCCCAATTATAAAGGCAAATGGATATTATCTTAATGATGGGAAGTAAAAAGGATTGATGGGTAAGAGTTTAGAAATAACATCTTATCTTTGGAACATAGTCTGGGACCATTGATTCTGTTTCATTTTTCCTTCCTGATTTAATAAGTAGTAGAGGGCTTCCATGCTGGCTTAGTAGTAAAGAATCCAACGTCAGCGTAGGGGACACAGGTTTGATCTCTGGTCTGGTACGATTCCATATGCTGCAGGGCTACAAAGCCTGTGCACCATAACTACTGAATCTGTATGTTGCAATTACTGAAGCCCATGTATCTAGAGCCTGTGCTCTGCAACAAGAGAAGCCACTGCAATGAGAACCTCATACACTGCAACTAGAGGAAGCCTGTGGGCAGCAAGGAAGACCCAGCACAGCCATAAATAAATAATATTTTTTAAAAGTAGTGGAAGTATGGATATTCCCTGGCTGTCCAGCGGTTAGCGCTCTGCACTGTTAGTACTGAAGGCCCAAGTTTGATCCTTGGTCAGGGAACTAAGATCCCACAAGCTGCATGGCATGGCCAAAAATAAAGTAATAAAGAGTTGTGGAAGTCTGGAGTGTTTACTGTTTCATGAGAGTCAGGGTAAAAGGAGTATTTGACTTGGTTTACATATGAAAGGAGTATTGCATATGTAAAATCTGATTATCTACCTAGATGTGGTTTAAGCAGAGTGTGCTCCGGAGAACTTACCCTTGAGAGAGTTGTTCTTTGAAACCCAATCTATATGTATCCTCATAGAGATGCACCTGATTATTATCTCTTCATTTAATCTAAAATGATATCTAGATCTTGCAGCATGAGGAGATTGGCTTAATGAAAGTAGGAGGCTGGAACAGATAACTTCTTAAATCTTTTCTCCTAAAAATAATTATTGATTGCTTTCCATCATCCAGGTGCCATGATAATGTGTTAGTATACATTATCTCACTTAATTCTCATAACAGCTTTAAGGAGGAGGTATCATTACATTCTTGTAAAGATAAAATCTTTGACAACTCCAGAAGGTTAAGAGATATCCTAAGATGCCACAGTTCCCAAGTGGTTAAACTCATTTATTCAGTAAATGCTTGTGAGTCCCTGCTTTTTACCAGGCACTGGAATAAACCCCAGAAATACTGACATGAAAAAGAAGCATCCTTGTACTCAAGAGCTTCCAGTCCAAAGACAAGGATCTCCAA
>SJYC01073853.1:0-24710 GCA_006408675.1 Madoqua kirkii
AATAAGGAAACAATGGAAACAGTGACAGATTTTAGTTTTGGGGGCTCCAAAATCACTGCAGATGGCAACTGCAGCCATGAAATTAAGAGACATTTGCTCCTTGGAAGAAAAGCTATGATCAATCTAGACAGCATATTAAAAAGCAAAGACGTTACTTTGCCAACAAAGGTCTGTCTAGTCAAAGCAGTGGTTTTTCCAGTAGTTATATATGGATGTGACAGTTGGAGTGTAAAGAAAGCTGAGTGCCAAATAATTAATGCTTTTGAACTTTGGTGTTAGAGATGACTCTTGAGCGTCCCTGGGTTTGCAAAGAGATCCAACCAGTCTATCCTAAAGGAAATCAGTCCTTAATGTTCATTGGAAGGACTGATGTTGAAGCTGAAACTCCAGTATCTTGGCCACCTGATGCAAAGAGGTGACTCATTTGAAAAGACGCTGATGTTGGGAAAGATTGAGGGCAGGAGAAGGGGAAGACAGAGGATGAGATGGTTGGATGATATCATCAATTCAGTGGACATGGGTTTGTGTGGACTCCGGGAGTTTATGATGGACAGGGAGGCCTGGCGTGCTGCAGTTCAGGGTGTCACAAAAAGTCGGACATGACTGAGCAATTGAACTGACTGACTGACTGATGCTGAAGCTGTAACTCCAATACTTTGGCCACCTGATGCAAAGAGCTGACTCACTAGAAAAGACCCTGATGCTGGGAAAGATCAAAGGTGAGAGGAGAAGGGGATGATAGGATGAGATGATTGGATAGCATCACTGACTTGATGGATATGTGTTTGAGTAAGCTCTGGGAGTTGGTGATGGACAGGGAAGCGTGCTGTGCTGTAGTCCATGGGGTCACAAAGACTTGGACATGACTGAGTGACTGATCTGAATTGAGCAATACATCTTATTTCCCACTTATCAAACTGAAAAAAGGATATAATTATATAAATTTTCATGTCATAGTTTGAATAGATGATTTAAATTTTTAAAGCTAAGTATTAGATATTAGCAGCCACAGTTGAAATAGAAATCAATTAAGCATTAAATTTAGGGCCTATCATGAAATATAAGATGTAAAAGTTTCAACCCCATTGTTATTGTTCAGTCACTCAGTCGTATCCAACTCTTTGTGACCTTATGGACTACAGCATGCTAGACTTCCCTGTTTTTCCCAGAATTTGCTCCTTCCCAAAGTTTCTCCTCCTGTCCTTAATCTTTCCCAGTATCTGGGTCTTTCCTAATGAGTTGGCTCTTCCCATCAGTTAGCCAAAATATTGGAGCTTCAGCATAAGTCCTCCCAATGAATATTCAGTGTTGAATTCCTTCAGGATTGACTGGTTGGATCTCCTTGCTTTCAAGGGACTCTCAAGAGTCTTCTCCAGCACCATAGTTTGAAAGCATCAATTCTTCAGCACTCAGCCTTCTTTATGGTCCAGCTCTCACATCCATACATGGCTACTGGAAAGACCATAGCTCTAATTATACAGACCTTTCTTGGCAAAGTGATTTCTCTGTTTTTTAATAAAACATCTAGGTTTGTTATGGTTTTTCTCCTAAGGAGCAAGCATCTTTTAATTTCATGACTGAAGTCACCATCTGCATTGATTTTAGAGCTTAAAAAAATAAAGTCTGCCACTGTTTCCATTTTTTTCCTCATTTATTTGTCATCAAGTGACAAGACCAGATGCCATGATTTTAGTTTTTGGAATGTTGAGTTTTAAGCTTTATCACTCTCCTCCTTCACCTTTATCAAGAGGCTCCTTAGTTCCTCTTCAGTTTCTGCCATGAGTGTGGTGTCATCTGCATATCTGAAGTTATTGATACCTCTCCTGGAAATCTTGATTCCAGCTTATGCTTCATTCAGCCTGGCATTTTGCCTGATGTACTCTGCATGTAAGTTAAATAAGCAGGGTGACAATATATAGTCTTGATGTACTCCTTTCCCAATTTTTGAACCAGTTCATTGTTCCATGTCGGGTCTAACTGTTGCTTCTTTACCTGCATATAGGTTTCTCAGGAGGCAGGTAAGGTGGTCTGGTATTCCCCTCTCTTTAAGAATTTTCAAATTTGTTGTGATCCATACAGTCAAAGGTATAGTCAATGAAATGAAACAGAAGTAGATGTTTTTCTGAAACTCTTGTTGTTTCTATGATCCAATGGATGTTGGCAATTTGATTTCTAGTTCTTCTGCCTTTTCTAAATCCAGGTTGAACATCTGGAATTTGTCAGTTCATGTACTGTTGAAGCCTAGTTTGATGGATTTTGAGCATTACCTTGCTAACCTGTGAAATGAGTGTGGTTGTACAGTAGATTGAACGTTCTTTGGCATTGCCTTTCTTTGGGATTGGAATGAAAACTGATTATTTCCAATCCTATAGCCACTGCTGAGTTATCCTTATTTGCCAGCATATTGAGTGCAGCACTTTCATGGCATCATCTTTTAGGATTTGGAATAGTTCAACTGGAATTCCATCATCTCCACTACCTTGGTTCTTAGTGATGCTTTCTAAGGTCCACTTGACTTTGCATTCCAGAATATCTGGCTCTAGGTGAATGATCACACCATCGTGGTTATCTAGGTCATAAAGATCTTTTTCGTGTAGATTTTCTGTGTATTCTTGCCATCTCTTCTTAATATCTTTTGCTTCTGTTAGGTCTATATTTTTTCTTTCCTTAATTGTATCCCTCTTTGCATGACATGCTCACTCCAGTGTTCTTGCCTGGAGAATCCCAGGGCCAGTGGAGCCTGAAGGGCTGCTGTCTATGGGATCGCACAGAGTCGGACATGACTGAAGTGACTTAGCAGCAGCAGCAGCAGTTGTATGACATGTTCCCTTGATATTTCTAATTTTCTTGACGAGCTCTCTAGTCTTTCTAGGAGCTGACTGAGGCTCAGTTCATAAATTCCTTATTGCAAAATTCAGATTTAAATTGAAGAAAGTAGGGAAAGCCACTAGGCCCTCAGTTATGACCTAAACCTAATACCTTATGACTATACAGTGGAAGTGACAGATAGATTCAGGGTCTTAAATCTGAAAGAGTGCCTTGAAGAACTGTGGACAGTGGTTCATAACATTGTACAGAAGGCAGTGACCAAAACTATCCCAAAAGAAATGCAAAAAGGCAAAATGGTTGTCTGAGGAGGCTTTACAACTACTTGAAAAAAGAGAAGTAAAAGGCAAAGGAGAAAAGGAAAGATATACTGATCTGAAAGCAGAGTTGAAAGAATAGCATGGAGAAATAAGAAAGCATTCTTAAGTGAACAATACAATGAAATAGAGGAAAACAATAGAATGGGAAAGACTAGAGATCTCTTCACCTCATACCTAGGTTAGCCTATGTGAATGAAATTACTTAGCATAGTCCTTTCCTAGACTGCATCAAAAATTAGGTGGAGTTTTGAAATGAGTGCTAATGTTAGGCTATTTTTTTATTATTCTTCTTGTCAAACTATTACTTTCAACAATTATTACACTATTTAATCAGTAGACCACAAAAAAATAAATGGTTTTCTTTGTCTACGGTAATTGCCTTTTATCATGCTGTTGAATTTCCTTATTTTTTTTTCCCTTCCTAAGTGACACTTTTGGAATACCCCATAGGTTTTAAATCCTTCAGTTTTCATAGACTTCAGTCTATTCCATTTAAGATTTCTAACATCACACCTCATTTAAAGATATCAAAATTAATTGATGGTTGATGCATTTTCATCCTCAAAGTATAGAAATGTAATAAATTTTTGTGTTTTGATTTGCATTGAGTTGTATACTGCAACTTTACTGAATTTATTACTTTTAACAGTTTTTGGTGAAGTCTTTATGGTTTTCTAAATATAAGATCATATCATCTGAAAATGGGCAATCTTAATTTTTCCTTTTCAATTTGGATATCTTTTTCTTTCCTAATTGCTCAGGCTAGAACTTCTAATATTATATTGAAAAGAGTGGCAGAGTGGCATCTTTATCTTGTTCCTGATCTTAAAGGAAAAACAGCTTTTCACCATTGAGATTGGTGATAGTTATGGTTTTGTCATATATGACCTTTACTGTGTTGAAATATATCGCATTTATACCTAAGTAGTTGAGGATTTTTATCATGAAAGGAGTGGTGTTATAAACAATGCTGCAATAAACATTGGGGTACATATGTCTCTTTCAATTCTGGTTTCCTTGGTGTGTATGCCCAGCGGTGGGATTGCTGGGTCATAAGGCAGTTCTATTTGCAATTTTTTAAGAAATCTCCGCACTGTTTTCCATAATGGCTGTACTAGTTTGCATTCCCACCAACAGTGTAAGAGGGTTCCCTTTTCTCCACATCCTCTCCAGCATTTATTGCTTGTAGACTTTTGGATCGCAGCCATTCTGACTGGTGTGAAATGGTACCTCACTATGGTCTTGATTGGCATTTCTCTGATAATGAGTGATGTTGAGCATCTTTTCCTGTGTTTGTTAGCCATCCGTATGTCTTCTTTGGAGAAATGTCTATTTAGTTCTTTGGCCCATTTTTTGATTGGGTCGTTTATTTTCTGGAGTTGAGCTGCATAAGTTGCTTGCATATCTTTGAGATGAGTTGTTTGTCAGTTGCTTCATTTGCTATTGTTTTCTCCCATTCAGAAGGCTGTCTTTTCACCTTACTTATAGTTTCCTTTGTTGTGCAGAAGCTTTTAATTTTAATTAGATTCCATTTGTTTATTTTTGCTTAAACGAAGTGCCAGTCTATGTTTAATACAGGATACAGGATGCTTGGGGCTGGTGTACGGAATGATCCGGGGAGATGGTGTGGGGTGGGAGGTGGGAGGAGGCTTCAGCATTGGGAGATCCTGTACACCTGTGGCTGATTCATGTCAATGTATGGCAAAACCAATACAGTATTGTAAAGTAGAACAAAGTATTAAAAAAATAAAAAAGAAAGGAGTGGTGTTTTGTCAAATAATTTTTCTGCATACATTGAGATGATTATGTAATTTTTATTCTTTTGTTAATGTGATGATTATACTTCAGTTCAGTTCAGTCGCTCAGCCATGTCCAACTCTTTGCAACCCCATGAATTGCAGCATGCCAGGCCTCCTTGTCCATCACCAACTCCCAGAGTTTACTCAAACTCATGTCTATTGAGTCAATGATGCTATCCAGCCATCTCATCCTCTGTCATCCTCTTCTCCTCCTGCCCCCAATCCCTCCCAGCATCAAGATCTTTTCTAATGAGTCATCTCTTTACATGAGGTGGCCAAAGTATCGGAGTTTCAGCTTCAGCATCAGTCCTTCCAATGAACACCTAGGACTGATCTCCTTCAGAATGGACTGGTTGGATCTCCTTGCAGTCCAAGGAACTCTCAAGAGTCTTCTCCAACACCACAGTTCAAAAGCATCAATTCTTTGGCACTCAGCCTTCTTCACAGTCCAACTCTCACATCCATACATGACCACTGGAAAAACCATAGCCTTGACTAGATGTTCCTTTGTTGCCAAAGTAATGTCTCTGCTTTTGAATATGCTATCTAGGTTGGTCATAACTTTCCTTCCAAGCAGTAAGTGTCTTTTAATTTCATGGCTGCAGTCACCATCTGCAGTGATTTGGGAGCCCAAAAAAGTCAAGTCTGACACTGTTTCCCCATCTATTTCCTATGAAGTGATGGGGCAAGATGCTGTGATCTTTGTTTTCTGAATGTTGAGCTTTAAGCCAACTTTTTCACTCTCCTCTTTCACTTTCATCAAGAGGCTTTTTGGTTCCTCTTCACTTTCTTCCATAAGGGTGGTGTCATCTGCATATCTGAGGTTATTGATATTTCTCCTGGCAATCTTGATTCCAGCTTGTGCTTCTTCCAGCCCAGCGTTTCTTATGATGTACTCTGCATATAAGTTAAATAAACAGGGTGACAATATACAGCCTTGACGTACTCCTTTTCCTATTTAGAACTATTCTGTTGTTCCATGTCCTGTTCTAACTGTTGCTTCCTGACCTGCATATAGGTTTCTCAAAAGGCAGGTCGGGTGGTCTGGTATATACTTACTCATTGGCAAATGCTTTTTATATCAATTGAATAAATTTTTTATTACGTTTCATTGAGGTATAGTTGATTTACAGCTATTAGTTTCAAGTTTATAACAGTGATTCAAAATTTTTGGTCTTCCCTTGTAGCTCAGTCGGTAAAGAATCTGTCTGCAGTGCAGGAGACCTGAGTTCTATCCCTGGGTTGGGAAGATCCCCTGGAGAATGAAATGGCAACCCACTCCAGTATCCTTGCCTGGAAAATCTTATGGACAGAGGAGCTTGGTGGACTGCAGTCCATGGGGTTGCAAAAATTTGGGCACGACTAAGCAACTAACACTAACTAACACTATATAGTTTATTGGAAGTGATTATAAAATATCAGTTATATCCCATGTGCTGAATAATATGTTCTTGTTTATTTTATAAGCAATAGTTTGTGCTTTTTAATTCTCTACTGCTATCTTGCCCCTCCCCTGTTCCCTCTCACCACTGGTAACAACCAATTTGTTCTCTATATCTGAATATATTTTTGTTTTGTTATATTCATTTGTTTATATTTTAGATTCCATAATAGGTGATAACATAAGTTTTGTTTTTATTTATTTAACTAAGCATAATACCCTTCAGATTTATCCATGTTGTTATAAGTGGCAAAATTGCATTCTTTTTTTTATGGCTAAGCAGTATTCTATTTTATCCTTTCATCTGTTGATAGACACTAAGATTGTGTCCATATTTTGGATATTGTAAATAATACTTCTATGAACATTGGGAGGCATATATCTTTTCAAAGTTGTGTTTTAATTTTCTTCAGATATATATGCCCAGGAGTGAAATTGCTGGATTCTATGATAGTTCTATCAGTTTTTTGAGGAAATTCCATACTATTTTCTACAGTGACTGCACCGATTTGCATTGCTACCAACAATATTCAAGGGTTCTCTTTTCTCCAGATCCTCACAAATACTTGTGGTCTTTTTGATGACAGTCATTCTGACATATATGAGGTAGTATCTTATTATGTTTTTGATTTCCATTTTTCTTATTAATGGTGTGGAGCATCTTTTCACATGCCTGTTGGTCATCTGTATGTCTTTAGAAAAATGTCCATTAAAATCTTCCACCCATTTTTAATTAGGTTTTCTGTTTTTTGATGTTGAGTTGTAGGAACTGTTTATAGTTGTTGGCTACTAATCCCTTATCAGTAATATCGTTTGCAAATTTTCTCCCACTCAATTTGTTGTCTTTTGTTTTGTTGGTGGTTTCCTTTGTGATACAAAATCTTCTAAGTTTAATTAGATCTCTTAGTTTATTTTTGTTCTGGTTTCCTTTGTGTAAGGAAACAGATCAAAAAAAATATCTCTATGATTATATCAATGTGTGTTCTGCCTATATTTTATTCTAAGGGTCTTATGGTTTCCAGTTTTATATTTAGGTATTAATCCATTTTGAGTTTTTTGTTTATTAATGGTGTGAGAAAATGTTCTATTTTCATTCTTTTACATGTAGCTGCCCAGTTTACCCAGCACCCAATGACATCATCAGATGGTCAACACCGAAATCAGATTGATTATATTCTCTGCAGCCAAAGATGGAGAAGCTCTATACTGTCAACAAAAACAAGACCAGGAGCTGACTGTGACTCGGATCATGAACTCCTTATTGCTAAATTCACACTTAAATTGAAGAGAGTAGGGAAAACCACTACACCATTCAGGCATGACCTAAATCAAATCCCTTATGATTATACAGTGGAAGTGAGAAATAGATTTAAGGGTCTAGATCTGATAGGTAGAGTGCCTGATGAACTATGGAATGAGGTTCATGACATTGTACAGAAGACAGGGATTAAGACCATCCCCAAGAAAAAGAAATGCAAAAAAGCAAAATGGCTGTCTGGGGAGGCCTTACAAATAGCTGTGAAGAGAGGCAAAAAGCAAAGGAGAAAAGGAAAGATATAAGCATCTGAATGCAGAGTTCCAAAGAATAGAAGGAAGAGATAAGAAAGCCTTCTTCAGAGATCAATGCAAAGAAATAGAGGAAAAGAACAGAATGGGAAAGACCAGAGATCTCTTCAAGAAAATCAGAGATACCAAGGGAACATTTCATGCAAAGATGGGCTCAATAAAGGACAGAAATGGTCTGGACCTAACAGAAGCAGAAGATATTAAGAAGAGGTGGCAAGAATTAGGAACCATCACTGCGAACAATGCTAGTGGAGGTGATGGAATTCCAGTTGAGCTATTTCAAATCCTAAGAGATGATGCTGTGATAGTGCTGCACTCAATATGCCAGAAAATTTGAAAAACACAGCAGTGGCCACAGGAAAAAGTCAGTTTTCCTTATAATCCCTAAGAAAGGCAATGCAAAAGAATGCTCAGATTACCGCACAATCGCACTCATCTCACACGCTAGCAAAGTAATGCTCAAAATTCTCCAAGCCAGGTTTCAACAATAAGTGAACCATGAACTTCCACATGTTCAAGCTGGATTTAGAAAAGGCAGAGGAACTAGAGTTCAAATTGCCAACATCTGCTAGATCATCAAAAAACCAAGAGAGTTCCAGAAAAAAACATCTATTTCTGCTTTATTGACTATGCCAAAGCCTTTGACTGTGTGGATCACAAGAAACTATGGAAAATACTGAAAGAGATGGGAACACCAGACCACCTGACCTGCCTCTTGAGAAATCTGTATGCAGGTCAGGAAGCAGAAGTTAGATCTGGGCATGGAACAACAGACTGGTTCCAAATAGGAAAAGGAGTACGTCAAGGCTGTATATTATCACTCTGCTTATTTAACTTATATGCAGAGTACATCATGAGAAATGCTGGTCTGGATGAAGCACAAGCTGGAATCAAGATTGCTGGGAGAAATATCAATAACCTCAGATATGCAGATGACACCTCCCTTATGACAGAAAGTGAAGAGCAACTAAAGAGCCTCTTGATGAAAGTGAAAGAGGAGAGTGAAAAAGTTGGCTTAAAGCTCGACATTCAGAAAATGAAGATCATGGCATCCAGTCCCATCACTTCATGGGAAATAGATGGAGAAACAGTGGAAACAGTGGCAGACTTTATTTTGGGGGCTCAAAAATCACTGCAGATGGCAACTACAGTAATGAAATAAAAACATGCTTACTCCTTGGAAGGAAAGTTATAACCAACCTACACAGCATATTAAAATGCAGAGACATTACTTTGCCAACAAAGGTCCGTCTAGTCAAGAATGTGTTTTTTCCAGTAGTCATGTATGGATGTGAAAGTTGGACTATAAAAAAATCTGAGCTCTGAAAAATTGATGCTTTTGAACTGTGGTGTTGGAGAAGACTCTCTTTTGAGAGTCCCTTGGACTACAAGGAGATCTAACCAGTCCTATCTAAAGGTAATCAGTCCTGAATATTCATCGTAAAGACTGATGTTGAAGCTGAAACTCTAGTACTTTGGCTACCTGATGCAAAAAGATGACCCATTTGAAAAGACCCTGATGCTGGGAATGATTAGAGGAGGGAGGGGAAGGGGATGACAGAGGATGAGATGGTTGGATGTCATCACCAGCTCAATGAACATAAGTTTGAGTAAACTCTGGGAGTTGAGGATGGACTGTGAAGCCTGGCATGCTGCAGTCCATGGGGTCACAAAGAGTCAGACACAACTGAATGACTGAACTAAATTGAACTGAATGTATCTTTGCTTTTATCAATGAGGTTTTTCCTTTCCTAATTTTCATATTTCTAGTATGCCTTTTTCTTTTTCACTTATAGTCGTCCTCTTAGTATTTCTTGTAAAGCTGATTTGGTGGTGCTGAATCATTTTTGCTTTTGCTTGTCAGTAAAACTTTGATCTCTCCATTAAATTTGAATGAAAGGATTGCTGGGAAGAGTGTTCTTGGTTGTGGGTTTTTCCCTTTCATCACTTTAAACATTATCATGCTGCTGTCTTCTGTACTGCAAGGTTCTGCTGAAAAGTCAGTTGAAAGCCTTATGTGAATTGTCTTATATATGTAACTTATGGATTTTACTTGCTGCTTTTAATATTCTTTTATCACTAATTTTTGCCATTACAAGTGTGCATTTCTTGGTGTAGTCAACTTTGTTGTTGTTCAATCTCTATGTCATGTCTGACTTTTTGTGACATCATGGACTGCAGCACACCAGATTTCCCTATCCTTTGTTTCTCCAAAAGCTTGCTCAAACTCACATCCACTGAGTCGGTGATGCCATCCAATCATCCCATCCTCTGTCACCACTTCTCTTCCAGACTTCAATCTTTCCCAGCATTAGGCCTTTTCCAGGGGGTCGGGTCTTTGCATCAGGTGGCCAAAGTACTGGAGCTTCAGTTTCAACATCAGTCCTTCCACTGAATTTTCAGGGTTGATTTCCCTTAGGATTGACTGGTTTCATCTCCTTGTAGTTCAAGGGACTCTCAAGAGTCTTCTTCAGTGCTACAGTTTGAAAGCATCAATTCTTTAGTGGTCAGCCTTTTTTATGGTCCAACTCTCACATCCATACATGACTACTGGAAAGACCACAGTTTTGACTAGATGGACTTTTGTCAGCAAAGTGATGTCTCTACTTTTTAATATGATGTCTACATTTTGTCATAGTTTTTTTTCCAAGGAGCAAGCATCTTTTAATTTCATGGCTCCAGTTACCATCCATAGTTATTGTGGAGCTTAAAAAAATAAAATCTGCAGCTGTTTCCATTGTTTCCCCATCTGCTTGCCATGAAGTGATAAGCCTGTATGCCATGATCTTAGTTTTTTGAATGATGAGTTTAAAGCCAGCTTTGTCACTTTCACCTTTCACCTTTATCAAGTGGTTGTTTAGCTTCTCTTTGCTTTCTGCCATTAGGGTGGTATCACCTACATATCCGACATTGTTGATACTTCTAGCAATCTCGAGTCCAGCTTGTGCTTCATTTAGCCTGGGGTTTCTCATGATTTATTCTGCAAATAAGTTTAAAAAGCAGGGTGACAATATACAGCATTGATGTACTACTCCTTTCTCAATTTTGAACCAGTCCATTGTTCTATATCCAGTTCTGTCTGTTGCTTGTTGACTTGTATACAAGTTTCTCAGGAGGCTGGTGAGGTGGTTTAGTATTCCCTTCTCTTTAAGAATTTTCCATAGTTTGCTGTGATCCACACAAAAGCTTTATTGTAATCAATGAAGCAGAACAGATTTTTTTTTTTTTTTGGAATTCCCTCATTTTTCCTGTGATCCAATAGATGTTGGCAATTTGATCTCTGGTTCCTCTGCCTTTTCTAAATCTCTCTTTTACATCTGGAAGTTCTAAATTCATGTACTATTGAAACCTAGCTTGAAGGATTTTGAGGATTACTTTGCTAGCAAGAGAAATCACCACATTTCCGTGGTAGTTTGAATATTCTTTGACATGGCTCTTTGGGATTTGAATGAAAACTTAGATTTTCCTGGCCTGTGGCCATTGCTGAGTTTTCCAAATTTGCTGGTAGCACTTTAAAAGCATTATCTTTTAGGATTTGTTTATATTTTCTGTTTGTTGAAAACTTCTAGTCTTATGCATTCATTCCTCTCTCAAGTTCTTTGACCACACATATGATTCTTATTTTGAAATCTTTCTTGGGTAGATCACCTAGCTTTACTTCACTTAATTTTTCTTGTAGTGTCTTATCCTGTTCGTTCATTAGAACATATTCCTCTGTCCCCTCATTTTTTCTAATTTTTTGCTTTTATTTCTATGTATCATGTAGGTTGGTTTTATTTCCTGACCTTGGAGGAATGGCCTTTTATAGAAGAAGCCATATGTGTCCAATAAGCACACTCTCTTCTCTAGTGGTGCCCCTATGTGGGCGGAGTGAGTCTATCTGTCATTGTGGTCTGACTACTATGGGTTATCTGGTGGGCTTGACTGGCTCCTGTCCAGTTACTTGCCAGGCCCTGCTTTGTGTAGAGGCTGATGACCTGTGTTTGGTAGGACTGAATCACAAGGTGTATGGAACCTGAGATGCCGGGGTCCAGCCCTGGTGGATCCAGGGTAATTCGAAGCAGGGACAGAGTCGGCGATTAAAGAGAGATTAATTAGAAATTTAAAGAGAGATTAGAGAAGAATAACGTAGTGAAAAAATAGAGGAGAAAAGAGACTGATATTCCTTGGTTTACACAGAAAGCTAATAAAGTCTCAAGACAAGAAACTTGCACCATCTATGTTCAGCCACAGATGCCTGCTTGAATAGCAGAGTGTGCCCTGCCTTGGGCTCCCTCTTGCGTGGGTCTTAGAAGCCTGGGCAAATAAGTAGGCACGTAGAGCCTCTGTGTTCCAAGGGATCAGTCTAAAAAAGGGAGGGAGAGGGAGAAAGAGAGAAAGAGTCACACGGGGGAGGCCAAGCTTGTACAAAACCCCCTAACTTTATTTTCAAAAGATGTTATATACCCTAAGTTTTACATAATGGAAGATACAGAGTCATGCAGGGGCAGCAGTCCTGACCCTTATAGATACCAGGCTTTCTTTCTGTATATCTTTCTGTATACAAAAGGTCTCAGGTGATTTACATTATCTTCTGGCCAAAAGGCCCCTTAATGCTTTATGGCTTTCTTTCTTAACGAATGTTAATCTCATTTCCCCTGAAGTGTTTTTCTTTAATCTGCATCATCCTTAAAGCACTAAATAAAGTTACATCCCTGTAGAACAAAGGTGCAGGGGGTTATAACAAAGAAAGTACTTAACTCAAAGATCTATGTTGCTATTTGTTTTTCTTATGTACCAACTATATCAACAAATAAAAGATATGAAAACTTGGCAGCAAGTATTGGCTCAACAATGAAACCCTTAATCAGTCCTATTCTAATGATTTTGACTCCTCAGGAGCCCCTACATTCCTAGGATGTTTTAAGCTTCCTATGCCTCTCATGGTAGGGAGGCTGTGAGCAATCACATGCACAGTCCTGACAGACCTGTCAGGCAAGTTAGAAAGCTACCAGAGGGGTTTCAGCTGAGACACTCCTTTTATATGCAGGAGACTATTAGCTGGAGTTCTAAGTTGACTTTTTCCAGAAAAAGGTGGTGGGGGACAGCCCCTGTTAATGTCAGAAGCTTTTCATAATTGAAAAGCATAATGTAGTGGTGGTGGGGGACAGCCCCTGTTAATGTCAGAAGCTTTTCATAATTGAAAAGCATAATGTAGTGAGGCAAACAGACTCTGGTTTTGGGGCAGATGCATGAGCAGATCCAGGGAGGCTCCCTTAAGGCCCGACTCGCCTTTGCCTGTCGGGCCCCTTAACCTTATGACCTTTGCCACGGGCAGGATTCCTGGTGCTGGCTCCCAGCATCAGTAGGACTGAATCACAAGGTGTATGGAACCTGAGGGTTCCTAGAACTAGAACTGGCTCACCAGCAGGGAAAGCTGGGTTCTGGGGTGGGTGACTGGGGAGGGGGGAAATGCCCACATCTACTGTTGGCCTGTTCTTGTGTGTGGCTGGCTTCTGACATGGCTGGTTTTGGATTCCAGTGCATCCCAAAGCTTGCACTGTCCCACTGGCTAGTGGGACTGCATCCCAGGATGGATGACTGGCTGCTGGTGAATCAGAGGTATTTCAGACCTGAAGTGGCATGCTTGTGGGAGGGCTGGAGTCTGGAGTCCTAGGGCTCTGGTTGGCCTGCTGGTGTGTTGACTGGGTCTTGAGAAGGCAGACTAGAGGGCTGCTATAGTCCTGTGGCTGGTGTGTGCTTTTTGCTAAATGCAGCTAGGGCCCATGGGGTATTGCGATTGGTGCCTATTCACTTGTGTATACCGCAGAGTCCTTGAGTTTCTGGCTGTAGGGCCCTATGGACCCTGGGTCTGGAAACTGCATGCTGCTATGGGGGACTGCTCCTGGGCCCTCTGGTAGGTTGTGGTTGTTGTTGTTGTTCAGTTACACAGTTGTATCTGACTTTTTGTGAATGGCAAAAAGTCATCCATGGATTGCAGTACACAAGGCTTCCCTGTTCTTCACTATATCCTGGAGTTTGCTCAAACTCATATTCATTGAGTTGATGATGCCATCCAACCATCTCATCCTCTGTCTTTCCCTCTTCTCCTGTTTTCAGTCTTTCCCAGCTTCATGGTCTTTTCCAATGAGTCAGCTTTCCACATTGGATGGCCAGAGTATTGGAGCATCATACTCAGTCCTTTCAATGAATATTCTGGACTGATTTCCTTTAGGACTGACTGGTTGGATCTCCTTGCAGTGCCAGGGACTCTCAAGAGACTTCTCCAACACCACAGTTTGAAAGCATCAATTCTTCGGTGCTGAGCTTTCTTTATGGTTCAATTCTCACATCCATACATGACTACTGGAAAACCAAAGCCTTGACTAGATGGACCTTTGTTGACAAATTGATGTCTCTGCTTTTTAATATGCTGTCTAGCTTTATTATAGCTTTTCTTCCAAGGACTAATTGTCTTTTAATTCTGTGGCTGCAGTCACCATCAGCAGTGATTTCGGAGTCCGAGAAAGTAAAGTTTGTCACTGTTTCCATTTTCTTCCATCTATTTGTATTAAGTGATGGGACTGGATGCCATGATCTTACTCTTTGAATGTTCAGTTTTAAGCCAAAATTTTCACTCTCCTCTTTCACCTTCATCAAGAGGCTCTTTAGTTCCTCTTCACTTTCTGTCATGAGGGTGGTGTCATCTGCATATTTGAGGTTACTGATATTTCTCTTGGCAATCTTGATTCCAGTTTGTGCTTCATTCAGCCTGGCATTTCACAAGATGTACTCCACATATAAATACAATATGCAGTGCTTACAAACACACACACAAATATATATTTACAACAGTACAACAAGCAGGGTGATAATATACAGCTTTATGTACCCCTTTCCCAATTTGGAATCAGTCCATTTTTCCATGTCCCATTCTAACTATTGCTTCTTAATTTGCATACAGGTTTCTCAGGAAGCAAGTAAGGTGGTCTGGTACTCCCATCTCTCTCAGAATTTTCCATAGTATATTGTGAATCATGCAGTCAAAAGCTTTATTGTAGTCAATGAAGCAGAAGTAGATACTTTTTGGAATTCCTTTGGTTTTCTGTGATCCAATGGAGAAATCCAGCTTGAACATCTGGAAGTTCTGAATTCATGTACTGTTGAAGCCTAGCATGGAGAATTTTGAGGATTACTTTGCTAGCATATGAAATGAGTGCAATTGTGCAGTGGTTTGAACATTCTTTGGCATTGCCTTTTGGGATTGGAATAAAAACTGACCTTTTCCAGTCTTGTGGCCACTGATGAGTTTTCCAAATTTGCTGGCATATTAATTGCAGCACTTTCACAGCATCAACTTTTAGGATTGAAATAGTTCAACTGGAATTCCATCACCTCCAATAGCTTTGTTCATAGTGATGCTTTCTAAGGCCCACTTGACTTCACACTCCAGGATGTCTGGCTTTAGGTGGTTATCACACCATTGTGGTTATCTGGGTCATGAAGATCTTTTTTGTATAGTTCTTCTGTGTATTCTTTTCATCTCTTCTTAATATCTTCTGCTTCTGTTAGGTCCATATTGTTTCTGTCCTTTATTGTGCCCCTCTTTGCACAGAATGTTCCCTTGATATCTCTAATTTGTTTGAAGAGATCTCTAGTGCTTCCTGTTGTATTGTTTTCCTCTATTTCTTTGCATTATTTACTTAAGAAGGCTTTCTTCTCTCTTTTTGCTATTCTTTGGAATTCTGCATTTAGTTGGATATATATCTTTCCTTTCCTCTTTGCCTGCATATCTCTCCTTTTCTCAACTATTTATAAGGCCTCTTCAGACAGCCATTTGTCTTTTTGCATTTCTATTTTGGGGAGATGGTTTTTGTCACCATCTCCTGTATAATGTTACAAACTTTGGTCCATTGTTCTTCAGAAATTTTGTCTATCAGATACAATCCCTTAAATCTACTTGTAATTTCTACTGTATAATCACAAAGATTTGATTTAGGTCATACCCGAATGATTTAGTGTTTTTCCTTTACTTTCCTCAATTTAAGTTTGAGTTTTGCAAAAAGTAGCTCATGATCTGAGGCACAGTAAGCTCCTGGTCTTATTTTTGCTGTCACTGGTAGATACGGACATGTCGGTGGGTGGCTGTGGACTCATGGGGTCCTAAGGCAACCTTCCTGCTGGTGATTGGGGCTGTGTCCCAGCCCAATAGTTGCTTGACCTGATGCCTCTCAGCAACAAACCTACAGGTTAGTTGGTAGAGGGTGAGTTTCCCTGGTGGCTGAGATGGTAAGGAAATCTTCCTGCAGTGTAGGAAACCAGGTTCTGTTCCTGAGTTGGGAAGATTCCCTAGGGAAGAGAACAGCTACCCACTCCCATATTCTTGCCTGGAGAATTCTGTGGACAGAGCAGCCTGGTGGGCGGCAGTCCATGGGGTTGCAAAGAATCAGACAACAACTGAGTGACTAGTTCTTTCACTTTGGCTTCCCAGGTGACTTTAGTGGTAAAGAATCTGCCTCCCAATGCAGGAGACATGAGAGACATGTTCGATCCTTGGGTCAGGAAGATCCCCTGAAGGAGGAAATGGCAACCCACTCTAGAATTCTTGCCTGGATAGTGCCATGGACAGAAGAGCCTGGTGGGCTATGGTTCATAGGCTCACAAAGAGTTGGACACAATTGAGTGACTTAGCATGCACAGGGCTGTGTCCTGAAATTAATAAGTTCAAAGGAGGTTTCCAATATTGCACTTTCTAGTCCAGTGTCCACATTGTAAAGTGAGCTCTCCAAAATGGCAATAACTAGTGTATTGTCCTCAGATGAGTTCCAGTTCCCTCTTGCCTCTTTGGGAGACTGTACAATATTAGCAGGTTCATTTGACCCACGCTCCTTTCAAATCACTTCTATCCTAGGGGCTGGAGTGTATGAGATTTTGTGTGCATCTTCTAAGAATGGGATCTCTACTTCCCATAGCCCTCTGGATCTTCCCTAAGTAAGTCCTGCTGCCTTCAAAGCCAAACATTGTCAGAGCTCATCTAACTGGTTCAGGACACCGTGACTGGGGAGCCTGATGTGGGGTTCAGTCTCCCTATTCCTTGAGAAGAACCTATTGGAATTGTAATTACTCTTCCATTTGCAAGTCATCCAACAGAAAGTATAGATTTTGACTATACTGTGAATCTGTTCCTCCTACCTGTCTTCTTGTGGTTCCTTCTTCATATCTCTAGTTTTTAGAAGTTCTTTTCTGGTAGACTGTCTTTCTCATTAATAGTTTTTCTATAAATAATTATAATCTTGTGTACCTATGAGATGAGGTGAACTAGGGATCTTCTTACTTTATCATGCCATCTTGTATTAGGTCAGTCCCTTTGCAAATGTTGAACCATTTTTGATTCCAGACATAAATCTCACTTGATCATGGTGTATGGTCCTCTTAATGCAAAGGAAAATTCAGTTTGCTAATATTTTGAGGTTTTTGCATTTAAGTTCAATAGGAATATTGGTCTGTAATTTTTTTTTTTTTTGGTAGTGTCTTTGTGTTTGGTATTAGGATAATTCTGGCCTACTAAAATGAGTTTGGGTGTGTTTCCTTCCTTCAGTTTTTGGAAGAGTTTGAAAAGGATTGACATTAATTCTTCTTTAAATATTTGATAGAATTCCTCAATGAGGCCTTTTGTTCCTGGGCTTCTCTTTGTTGGAAGGTGTTTGATTACTATTCCAGTCTCCTTAGTCTTTTTCAGATTTTCTATTTCTTCATGATTCAGTTTGGGTAGGTTGTATATTTCTAGGGATTTATTATGATTCTTCCTGAGATATATCTATAATTATTTGGAACTTTTTGTTTGATTGATCTTTTTGAGCATACTTGCATGTATTTTAGTTTTCATTTTCCTTTCCATGTTGGAGAAGTCCACAAATTTGTTTCTCATGACAGGTGCTGATTCAAGTAAACTTTTGTTATTTACTATTTTCAGTAAAGATTTCAGATCTAATGTGTATTAAATAGGACATTGTGTGTGGTTGTGAGTGTATGTATGTGAATGTTTTGAAAGAAATATACTCTAGACAACACATAGCTTTCTATCCCAATATTTGCCCAGGTTAAAGATTATCACCCCATTTTATGTTAATATAGTACTTAATATAATATGTTAATATAGTACTATAATCTTGATGTCAGTAGCAGTCTTTAAGGATGAGGAATCATACTCCTTTTTGATAGCTAGTTGATCATAATAGAGTTTTGTTTCTGTGGTTTTTTTCTCTGTAAACTATCTTTGAAGATTCATCAAAATCATAACACTTAAAATTAAAGATTAAATTGCAAAATATTGCCAAATTTTCAACACAATTGCCATCTTATGCAATTAACATGAATTGTAATCTGGAGCTAATGTAGATTCATGTCAATTCCAAAAATCTTGATTTTTAGCAGTACATCATGTAAAACTGGAATCTGCTTAGCCTTCTGTTTCCCTGTTATATTGCAGGAATACACAGAAATCCTGGACAATTTATTCTCTCATGTACTTGTTAAATATACTGTTCAAGGATACTAGAGCCTAAATAGCAAGTCAAGTTGCTTATAAAGAGATGCCTAGAAGAGAAAGGCACAGTGTGGTTACTTCCATCAGAAGTGTCCCAAATGTGTTGATGGGTGCACAAAGGGGCAGGATGGAAATACAATACAGAGGTGACAGATGATGATTAGGCTCTTTTCTGAGGCTGTTAACAATTAAAATGATAAAACCATGTAGACAGCATTGATGACATTCTTTATGTAATGGCAAGAGGGCAAGCATCCAACACATTTAAAATATTGTATCTTAATGTATTAATTGCTTGGTCAAATAAATGAAAGTGTTAGTTGCTCAGTCATATCTGACTCTTTGTGACCTGATCAACTGTGGCCTGCCAGTCACCTCTGTCCATGGGATTCTCTAGGCAAGAAAACTGGAATGGGTTGCCATTGCTTTCTATAGGGGATCTTCCAGACTCAAGGATTGAACCCAGCTCTCCCACATTGCAAACAGATTCTCTACCATCTGAGATACCAAGGTCAAATAAGGCAAAGTGATAATTCAGCCTTAAACTACACAATTTGAAATTGGAATTTCATTTACCAGCAACTTCTTCTCTTCACTCTTATTTTTGAAACATCAATATGCTGATTAGAATTTCATTTACTAGCAACTGTCTTTTCTTCACTCCTATTCTAGGCCTGGATGAGTTGAACATAAAGGAATCAATAACCTGATGTATAAGTCATTTTGCTAAACTGATAGACATTCCTGATCATTTAATCGAAGGCTGTGAATCTTAGCTCAATGAATTGTGATGAAATCTTACACTGTTTACATGTATAATATTTTGTGTGTGTGTGTGTGTGGTATTGTAATGGTTGTATCTAAATCCTTTTAATCCCCAATCTAAAAAAATGAGAGTTGTAGAATATTAAGGATAAAATAAAGAATAACATTTAAAAAATTATTTATTTTAATTGGAGGCTAATTACTTTATAATACTGTATGGTTTTTGCCACACATTAATATGAATCAGCCATGAGTGTACATGTGTTCCCCATCCTGAACGCCTCTCCCACCTCTCTCCCCATCTCATCCCTCAAGGTCATCCCAGTGTACCAGCCCTGAGCACCCTATCTCATGAATCAAACCTGGACTGGCGATCTATTTCACCTATGGTAATATAAATGTTTCAATGCTATTCTTTCAAATCATCCCACCCTTACCTTCTCCTACAAAGTCCGAAAGTCTGTTCTTTAATCTGTGTCTCTTTTGCTGTCTCATATAGGGTCATTGTTACTGTCTTTCTAAATTCCATATATATGCATTAATATACTGTATTGGTGTTTTTCTTTCTGATTTACTTCACTCTGTATAATAGGCTCCAGTTTCATCCACCTCATTAGAACTGAAGGAATAACATTTTAAATAAATGTCAAACAACTTAAAATGTCTATTTTAGAGAAATAGTTACTCTTCTTCGTAAATGTTTGAAGTGCTCTTTTATATAGATTCTGGAGTACTGCACCTGAATATTTAAGAATCAAACAAATTTTTTTGTTATTTAGTCTCTGAGTCATGTCTGACTCTTTTTTGACCCCCTGCAGCCTCCTCTGCCCATGGAATTTCCTAGGCAAGAATACTGGAATGGGTTGCCATTTCCTTCTCTGAGATCTTCCTGACCCAGAGATTAAACCCACTTCTTCATTGGCATGCAAATTATTTACCACTAAGCCACCAGGGAGATGTGTATAAGAGACAGACCCACTCCCATATTCTTGACTTAAAATGTCTATTTTAGAGAAATAGTTACTCTTCTTCGTAAATGTTTGAAGTGCTCTTTTATATAGATTCTGGAGTACTGCACCTGAATATTTAAGAATCAAACAAATTTTTTTGTTATTTAGTCTCTGAGTCATGTCTGACTCTTTTTTGACCCCCTGCAGCCTCCTCTGCCCATGGAATTTCCTAGGCAAGAATACTGGAATGGGTTGCCATTTCCTTCTCTGAGATCTTCCTGACCCAGAGATTAAACCCACTTCTTCATTGGCATGCAAATTATTTACCACTAAGCCACCAGGGAAGCCCTTAAAACAAATTTAGGTCATAATTAAAATTGATTTTTACACCAATATTTTATTTCCTAGGGTTACAAAATTGCAACTAGATGTTTTGAGAGGAACCCTTTAGGAAATAATTCTAGGTCTTTAAACCCAGAGATATTCTCCTCAATGCAAAGTTTTGCTCCCCAAATTTATTTTTCTAAATATATTATATTAGTTATGTATTTTATTGTACTATATTTCAACTGTTTGATTCAGTTGTACTGATTATGTTGTATTTGTATTAGTATAAATATACTCTATACAAATATATTATATTAGTTGTACATTAACCATAAAGTTAATGTGCAGTCAATGTCCCAACCAACAGCTGTTTTATGAAATCCAGTTTCTGCTATGTTATACATAAGATATTTAACATTAGTAAACTGTCTTGACTTTAAGTCTTTTTTCTGGTTTTTAATAAATGGCCTATAAGTATTTGAAAAGACATGTGAGATATTATTAGCTGTTCCCTTCCCACTTAACAGTAAGGATTTCAGATTCTTAGGTGTGGGGTAAGGCAATTTGAGTTCAGACTGCCTTAATCCTATTTCTCTGGTTAGTGAGGAAGGCTTTCTCAAAAGTACCCTTAGAGTGGTTGTTATACTGCGGGTGTATGTGCTTTCTTTTGACCTTCTTAATTTAACAATCCTGCTATCCAGTTATATTGACTCAGATTCAAAGCAAAAAATTTGATAAGTACAATAAATGTAAAGGTGAACTTTTCACTTTTTAAACAAAATTGAAGGTGACTTTCTCATGATCACATCAAGTGGCTAATATTGACACATTCAATTACATGATCTAATGAATAACATTCCTGAAATATGAATGTAATAATCTTTAAGTCCCCTCACAATATTGCTCTATTCATGTCACAATATTTTTTGAAGAAAGGTGAGCAAAGAAGGCTTGGAAAAGATGCTAACAATCTCCAAAACAGTATTTGCAAAGGCCATCTAAAGTTGTGAAGGCTAAAGAAGTTGAGATGTTAGCACATCTCAACTCGGATATATTTTGTGTCAAATTCATGTAAAATCCCAGTCTTCATCATTACTAAGCTTTTCAATTTCTCTGCTTTATAATACATTTCACTAGAGAACTGAACATGCTCACATCTGCAAAGAGAATAGTCTGTCCAGCCTGTGTGAGTGGCCCATGAATTTGGTGTTTTGTACTGAGAATTCCAGATGTTATCTTTTTCTGCAGTTCTGTTAGAAGAAAAATTTTTTTCAAAGAAGAAAAATGTATTGTAGAAATATAATTTTAGCCATTATAGATTTCACGTTTTCTGTAACTTTCCAATTGTACTTTCAATTACTTAAATTTATAGATTGAAGATATTTTTTTCAATCAACATTAATACAATATTTTAAAATTTTATAAAATATATCAAAATATAATCTGTGACATTTAGATTACAGAGTGACATAAGCAATAGAGAAGCATGTGTTCTTTTGAATCACATACTATAAAGTGAGAGGATGGATATGTCATCTTTTCTTCTTCTAAAGTACTTGGCGACTAGAGTGAGTGGTCCAATAGTAAATCTAACAGGAATGGTTTTATAGGTTGTGAAATTGGGGTCTGACAATGTCAAGATAGAAGGTCATAGAGCAGCTCAGTGGGTCAGAAAGGACAGGAACTAGGAAATTTCTTTTATCTTCACTGTTACTCAATGAAAATATGTTGGAAAATGAGGTTAAAATCTGACCCATTGTCTGGTGTGGTAAAACTGTGCAGATGGTCAATATATGATTTTGGACATGTGCTTTTATGCATTTTTTTAAATTTGGCAGTTTTCTTGATTATATATGTATATTTAGTTCAATTTGACAATTACACATTTTCTTCATTTGTTTAAAATAGTCTCAGGCTCAAAGATATCTTTGTATCTTTGAGTTGGATTCATGAGAAAAGGAAATGGACAAGCAGAGGTAATTACCATGAAGCAGGAAAGGAAAGCATGCCAATATGTAGACCTTGATATCATATTTGTTGCATTTAGCTGGAATGATTGGCATTTTGTGTTTTAATGATAAACAGTAAGTTTTATGTTAAGGAATCACATTTCTGTATTTAAGTTATAATTCAGAATCCTTTAGCTACCAAAGAGAATTTTTTCTCATAAGCATCTCTGTATCAGTGTGTTTGGTTTATAAATTTTATTTCCTAGTACACTTATAAAATATTAAAGTGTAAAACTGCAAAAATAGGAAAGTAATTGAAACCCCAGGTCTTCTTGCAAAGATATTTCTACTTCTAAATGGTTTATTTCACCCTTTTACCTTGAAGCTTCTGAACATCCTCAAAAAAAAATCTGCTTACTGTCTGTGTTTCGGTGAAGTCTACTCTGATACAACAAGCAGACATCCAAATTAAGAATCAGAATGGGATAGCAATATTGGGTCCTAGAAATCAGTGGAATAATGACTTCAAATCCTTTAAGTTATTTCAATACCTTGGAAAGGAAACTGTAGAGGAGTAAAATTGACAATAAAATTTACTAAGCAAATCCAGCTTAACAGCATTTTAGAAGTATGCTAACAATCTAAAGAGGGTAAAATGGTTTGCATTAAAAAATGGAACCCAAAGTATTGAGAATAGGGGAAAAAAAACAGATGGATTCCGTTTAATACCAACTGTTGTCTATAAGATATTAAGAAAAGGATGTGCTGTTTATCTGCAAAGATTTTAAAGAGATACAGAATATAATAAGAAGTGATGAGATGTGAAAAATTTGGCCTAAAAACCCAGCTCATTCAGTATATTTTGACATTATAGGTGAGCAGGCTGACTTGGGGAGAGAAGTAAACAGGATCTGTGATTCTATCCTGAAAGCGACATTAGATGGAAAATTAGATAAGGTCAAAATCTGGTACAGAATGATTTGTATAGATAAATTCCAGCCTGTGCATTTGGGAACTTCTGGGTACCGTAAACCTCTTTTTTCTCACTGGCATGGAGTCTGGTGAGCGTGCTGTTTTCCAGTGTTATCAGATTTCACATTGTCTGCTACATTATCTGTATCACTGCAAGGACAGGGTTTATGCTGGAAGGCACTAGAATTCATGCCTTTGGGTGTTTTTTATCAGGTGAATCAGGACTGTGGCACTCAACAGCCTAATGTGCTGATAGCCTCTTAGGAGAAATCACACAGAGAGACTGGAGAGCAGGAGAGATCTAAAGTCAGCTAGGTTCACTCAAGTGACAGGATGTATTATAACATTGTAAAATATGCAAGTAATCAGAAAACAGTATGTTTCTTGTAATTTCCTCTTTTAGAAGAGACAGGAGAATATGCTAAGAAACATAAAAATGATGGCATTCAGGAAACAAGAGATTCCCAAAGGTGAAACATCGAAGCAGTTCCTAGTATTGACAACTGGTGAATTTGGAGTTGAAGACAGCTATGGAAGGAATCTGAGGTACATAGGCATTTGGAACAATTATTGTGCTTTTACAGATCTATTAAAGCACATTAAATATTAGCTACAGGGGTATAAACAAAATGAATAATAACTCTAGACAAAATGTTACAAGTATGGAAACTTACTCCTAGTGTATTACATCATGTGTGTGTGTGCTAAGTTGCTTCAGTCATGTCTGACTCTTTGCCACCCCACGGACTGTAGCCGGCCAGGTTCTCTGTTTGTGGGATTCTCCAGGCAGGATACTGGAGTGAGTTGCCATGCCCTCCTCCAGGGGATCTTCTGACTCAAGGATGGAACCTGTGTCTATTGCACTGCAGGTGCATTCTTTACTGCTGAGTAACTATGGAGCAGATGATCCCCCAAAGCTAAGTGATTCATAACAGAATATCAATATTCTATGACTATAAAAATGGAAATAAATTATATAGGCATATTTAGAAATGCAGAAATTAACAGCCAAAATACTCAAGAGTGTCACAGGTCGGTGATGTGGGAAGTGAGAGTAGGATAAAGAAGTGTGGAGAAGGAGATTATTTTTTTAATATTTTTTTAACACTGCTGCATTTTTAAAAAATATGTGATTGCTTATTAAATAATAAAACAATTTTAAAGTAAAGTATTAGTCTATATATTTTGAGGATACATTTATTTCATATTGCTTTTAAAAATCCTATTTAATTCTAATAACATGGTTATTAGCTCATGAAGTTTGGTAGGG